>RJWH01006012.1:0-63058 GCA_004363575.1 Solenodon paradoxus | reverse complement strand
TCCTTCAGAGTAAGTAGTGGCAGTCCCAGTAGGGACAGTAAACAAGCCCTGGGTCTCGGGAGTAGATGCTCCTAGGGAGTACCAACCAGTTAAAGAAGCAGTTAGAAGTAACCCCAGGTGGGCGGAAGCTGCCCAGGGGGAGTCTAAGAATGGAGTTCTTGCCAGGAACCATTCAGCTGTCCGCGCTGATGCTGTGGAACTGTCTGTCTCCAGCAAGCCAAGGAAAGGCAGCTCTGAGCGCTCACAGATTGACACAAGTGTGCTGATGCAGGAGGGGCTTTTCTGCAGTGGTGGTCCCCAGGTGGGACCCTGGTCACAGCTTCTCCGTTGACAAGGCTAGCTCTGCCTCCACCCCTCTCTGAGGTTTCCTGTTTCAGAGACTAAAAGCGAGTTCCCAGGTATGGTGGCACCCACTGACGGGCAAAGCCCTTCAGCTCCAGAGAGTGTCCGCATCAGTGGTCTGTCCCTGCATTTCGAGGGTCTCTGAATAGGTAGCATGTCAGAGAGAGAGAGAGAGAGAAAGGGAGGGAAGAGAGAGATCGGCTTCTCTTGTCAGTTATCTCGGTGTGTTGCCTTTCTGTGTATGGAGTTACTGCTCCCAGTTACTTTTCAAAGGTTGCATTTGGTAAATAGGTACATTTTGGGTGTAGCCGAGTGGAGGAGTCGAGCTCTAGGTCTTTGCAGTCTGCTGTTTTGGAACCGGGATCACACATTATTTTTTGTAGTTTTATTGTTTCTCATGTTTACATTGCTATGTGCATTTTCGGATATTGAAGTCACACTGCAGGTTTTGGTATTTCACAACACACTCACCACCACAGTTGTTGAGTCTTTTACCACTAACTAGTTCCCTCTTTCCTTCGTTCCCACATCCCTGGTAAACACAGTCTTGAGGCCTGTGAGTTTTGCTCAGATTTGTGTCTTCTTTGGTTTTGGCTCTTCATATTCCAAACATGAGTGAAATCGTCCCGTCCTTCTCTTTTTCTTTCTCGCTTATTTCACTTAGCATGATCCCCTGCATTTCCATGCAGACTGTTGCAGAGCAGTATTTCATGTCTTTTACCAGCTGTATAGAATTCCACTAAGTAAGATATAAAACAAATTCTCAGAGACCCAAAGGGAGGTTTGGACTGCAACACGGAAATAGTAGGGGATGTCGATGCCCCACTTATTCAACAGACAGATCGTCCAGGCAAGAAATAAAGGCCTAAACGAGGTAAGATCATATGGACCTTACAGACACATACAGAGCCTTATACCCCCATTAAAAAAAAATTGATGTTCTCCCAAATTGCACATGGAACGCTCACAAAGATAGACCATACCCTGGGACACAAGCAAAGTCTTAAGAAATTAAGCACAATTGAAGTTGTAAAATGTTTCTTCTCGATCAAAAGTTTGTGAAAGAGATGTGAGCCTGTAATCAAAACTGCAAGAACCACTATGATGTGGGACTGAACAACATTTTTCTTAACAGTTCCTGGGTCAGTGAGTAAATTAAAGATGAAATTAAAATTTATCTGGAAACAAACAGTGTTGAAGAGACAAGCTATTAGAAAATGTGGGATGCCACAAAAAGCAGTTCTGAGTGGAAAATTTATAGCAATACAAGCCATACCAAGAACTAAGAGACATCTCAAGTTAAATGTCTAACTACATAACTGAAGGACCAACAAAAAGAACAAGTGAAACCAAAAACCAGAAAAAGGAAGGAAATAATAAAAATCAGAGCAGAACTACATGAAATTGAAAACGAGAATATGAAAACTGAAAACAAGGTCAATGGACCCAAGAGCTGGCTCCTTGGGAACAAACATATAAATTTGTTGGAACTATAGCGAGACTCAGAAAAAAGGGAGAAAATTCTAACTATAAGAATTCGAAATATAAAAGGGGAGAATACAGCAGACATTGGAGACATTAAAAAAAAAGTATCCTAAGACATTTCTAAGAACGCGTCTATGCCAACACATTCGCCAATCTTGAAGCGGTTGGACAGATTTCTAGGCTCCTTCAACCTTCCATACTGATGTAGGAAGACATAAACAACTTGGTCGGACCAACCTCCAGCACAGAAATTGAGGCAGTAATGTAAGGTCTCCCCCCAAAAGAAGAGCCCGGGACCAGACGGCATCATAGGAAATTCTACCAAGCATTCAAAGAAAATCTGATAGCCGTCTGCCTGAAACTCTTCCACAAAACCGAAATGAAGGGGAAGCTTCCAAATACACTCTATGAGGCTAGCCTAGCATTTCCCTGATTGCAAAATAAGGTGGGGACAGTGCCAAAAAATGAAATTACAGACTGATCGCATGATGCATATAGACAACAAAATTGGCAAACCAAATTCAACAACACATTTTAAAAAGTATACATCATGAACAGAGGTTGGTTGAACACAGGCAAACCACCAGTGTAATACAACTCACCAACAAAGGGAAAAGCAAACTTCACAGGAATAGATAACAAAAAGCGTTTGACGAGATTCAACACTCACCTGCGATACAAGTACGTGCCAGAAATGGCCATAGAAGGCACACATCGACATAATACAAGCCAAACATGCCAGACACACAGCCAACATCATACGCACTGCCAACAAATGGAAAGCTTTCCCCCTGAGATCTGGAGTAAGACAAGGAAGGATGGATGCCGTTTGATGACACTACGATCCAGATTAGTTCTAGAATTGCTGACTAGCAAAATAAAGCATGGGGAAAAAAAACATGAAAGGAATCAAAAAAGGAAAAGCAGTATTAAAATTATCATTACTTGCAGATGACCTGCAATTATGCCTTGGATATCCTATAGACTTCACCAAAATCGGCTAGAAACAGTACATGAATATAGCAAAACGTCGGCATATAAAATTAACAGTAAATTTCCTACAGGCAAACAATGAGTAGAGGAAAAGCAAATTAGGAAGAATCCCATTCACAAGGGCACCAAAAAAAGGTAAACATACCGGGGAAGACACTTAACAGAGGAGGTGAAGTAGCTCTACAATAAACTGCAAGACCTTTGCAAAAGAAATAGAAGAGACAGAGATGGAAGAATATTCCATGCTCACGGATCAGAGATCTAGCATAGCTACGTGCATAAAAAAAGTCATCCTACCCAAAGAGATACCTAGATTTAATGCAGTTGCCATCGAAATTCCAGGGACATTTTTCAAGCAAGTTAAACAAATTGTAGTGACATTTGTATGGAACCACAAAAGTCCTCAGATATGGCACATCCATGTGACTCGGGTGACTGAGATGACTAAGGTGCAGACCATGTAAAGCTCACGGATGAGACTCTGAGACCTGTGTGTGGGGGTAAAAAAATTAAGACTAGACCTTGGATAGCCAAGACTGTCTTCAGAAACAAGAAGAAGTGAGGACTTATACTTCCTGACTTGAAGCTGTACTACAGAGCGTTTGCCATAAAAAGTATGGTATTGGAGCACAAACAGAGACACAGACCGGTGGACTACTATTGCGAACCCCCAAATAAAACTACCCCACAGTGGACAGGGCAGTTAATCTGTAACCAAGGAGCCGAGAAATTCTACGAAGGAAGGGACGTCTAGTGAACGAATGGTGCCGTGACCATTAGGCTGGCACCAGTTAAAAAACGATGTTTGACGATTCCAGTGCCACACACAAAAATTAACTCAAAATGGATCAAAGACCCAGATGTAAGACCTGAAACCATAAAATACATAGAGTAAAATGTAGAAAAAAGCACTGTGCCAACCGCCTCAGAGATGTCTTTGGTAAAATGACACCTAGGGGAAAGGAAATTTAAATAAAATAGGGAAGGGTCAGTACACCCCACTAAAACGTTTCTGTACAGCGAAAGACACTACCACGAAAAACAAAAAGGCAACCCACTGCATACTAGAAGCTCCTTGCGGAAAACACATCAGACAGAACTAAGTCTCCAAAAGAAATGAAGAGCTCATATACCTCGACAACAAAAAAGCAAAGGATTTCAAGAATTAATTAAAAACTACAAGAATTAATCAAAATGGTCAGAAGAATTGATTAGACACCTAGCTAGGGAAGACACACAGATGGCCTACAGACACATGAAAAAATGCTCCGTAGCGCTCACCTTCACAGAAACGCAAATACAAACCACAGTGAGATACCACCTGCCACCAGTAAAAATGGCCTATATCAGAAAGTCTGGAAGCAGTAAGTGTCGGAGAGGGTGTGGACAACACACTGTTGGTGGGAATGTAAATTAGCGCAACTTCCTTGGAAGGCAGTGTGGTGATTCCTCAGAAAAATAAAGATGGGTCTACCATTTGATCCCGCAATCGCACTTCTAGGCATATACCCAGAGAATACAAAATCACTGATCAGAAAAAAAGAAGCAAAAACCAAGTGCACCCATGTGTTCATAGCCGTACAGTTCATGATAGCCAAGACATGGAAGCAACTTAAATGCCCCCCAACAGATGACTGAATAAAGAAGTTGTGGTATATATAGTCAATGGGATTCTATGCCGCTTTAAAAAAGACGAAATCATGCCTTTTGCAACAACATAGGCGGAACTAGAGGTGATGATGCTAAGTGAAATAACCAGAAAAAAAAAAAAAAGGGGGATACAGGGTGGTTTCACTCATATCCCGGAATATAAAGGAAGCGAACAAATGAACAGAGAAATCTAAAAAATTACAGGACACGAGACAGCAGCTTGGGGGAGGGAGGGAAGAGGGTGCAGTAAGGGGTTAATGAAGTGTAGTAAAGGACACTACAACTCCCAGAACTCCGGTGGTGGGTGGTGTGTAATACTCACAGGCTGAGGTGAGAATGCAGTATCTTAAAAACTCAGCAATGTAAACAAAGGGAACAAGAAGACAGGTTTTTTAAAACAGTGAGAGGCTATCCTCCCCCTCACCACACAGTGGTGGGACAGGCACAGGAGAGCAATTCTGGTTTGTAATGTGGGGTGGAGTGGGTAGAAGGGAGACAGGGGCTAGAGTTCCAAAGCAGTTTGGAAATCCAGCAGGGAAACAGCAGCCAGAATCCCTTGATAGAGTTTCAAAGCCTGAAATAATCCTCGGCAGCTCTTGGTGCTGGCCTCCGGGACTTGAGTTCTGCCCTGTGAGTGACCCTTCGATTTGTCCACAGTAGTCCATATCAGTCAGCCTGCTCTCAGCCAATGGGGTGTTAGTTGTCCAACGGCCACTTTGGTTTTGTAACCTCTCTTTCCCTTCTTGCCTGGCAGTGTTCCTTCTTCTGGAACTTTCTAGAGCCATATGGGACATGTGTGGATTTCCCTGTCATTCACTATGCAATCTGTACAGAAAAAAAAGCATCCATCCATACATGTTTTCAAGGTCATGGCTTTTTGGTTTGGGGAGTATGGCTGAGCAACCTCTAGGTAATCAGAGGGGCACTCGAGTATAGTTAATAGAATCGGAGAGACACATCTTTAGGCTTATGGAAGGGCATTTTGTGAGACTGAGTACTCTGAACTTTTGATGTTTCAGAGTTTGTAGCAACAGAGTTTGTACAGCTATTCCCTCCACCTTTTCTCTACCATATTCTGAAGCACTCCCTTCATTTCACTATTTCCCTTCTTTCCTTCCTCCCTCCTTCCACGTTCCTTCCCACCTCCCCTCCTTTCACTTTGCTCCCTCACCCCCACTCATTCTTTTGAAGGCAAGATACAAGCATGCATGAAGTGGAGCAGGCTGGCAGGAAGAGAGAAGAGGAAGAAGCATTTCACTTACTTTCCTGAGTTCTTCACCGTGGTGGTTCCCCTAGGCCTCGCTGTTGAGCCCAGGTCCCTGGAGAGTATGTGGACTGCACTCCGGCTGATGGCCTTAACTGCTAAGCCACCGCGGCATTTCCCCCACTCCCATTTTTATCTGCCATCTAGTTAGGGTTTGAATTCCCCAGTTCTTCTAGTCCTGGGTCTTTTTGTTTGATGGTTCTTTGCTCAATTTATCCTTCTCTGACATGGTATGATAAGCAGTAAGAAGAAACCAGGATAGATCTTCAACACTTTGCTGGAAATCTCCTCAGCCATATGTTGGTGTTCAAGTTTCCACATAATAGCTACACATCCCTCCATGGAAAGCAAAGATTTTCCCTTTTTCAGTATCCCATAATATGTTGCTCGTTTCCATCGGGAGCCCTTAGTCTCAGAAAGCTCCACGTCCAGATTTCCACTCACAGGTGCTAACAGACATTTAGCTTTCTCTAAGGCAATTTAGGACTTTCTTAAATTTCTCCCTATTGTTTGAGAGCCCCCGCAGAAAAGTTTCAAATCCCAGATATGTACTAATACTCTGCTCAAGGAAACCTAGGGATTTGGTTTAGACCCTCGAATTCTGCTGCCTCTGCCCTCTGACTTGGCCATATTTCCAGTTTGGCATTAATCGCTTCTCTTTCCACATAACCATCATGTTACACTCTCGGAGAGTAGCTCACAGGGATGCCGGTTCCTCCCAGAAACAGGTGCCTTGCTTCCTCCTGAGCCTGAACACGTCCACATTTTAGGTGTTTGTAGTGTCAGCACCCCACACTCCGGTACCACAATCTGTATGTGGTCTCCATGGGTGTGGAACAAATGACCATACTCTTAGCAGCTTGAACGACCTTGTTCATTCCCTCACCATTGTCCGGGTCAAAGTCTCTGCCCAGTATGACTCGCTTGTCTGCTCAGTTCTCGACCGCGAGGTGAAGGTGGACATACGTTGTTCTTACTTGCAGGCTCTGGGGAGGGGTCCCTTCCAAAGGTGAAATTCACTTCCCAACTCTGAGGCAGCATGACCACCCTTTTGGGGGCTGCCTGCTGGGGACCAAGCCCCATCTTGTTGCTGACATCCAGGCACACCACTCATCTCCAAGAGGCTGCCTCTGGAATGTCCTCACCACATGGTCATCTCTCAACACCTCTCACGCTTCAGATCTCTCTCTGAGCAGGGGCCCAGGCCCCTTTAAGTGCTCACCCGATAAGTGTGGTCCACCCCACACAATCTCCCTATCGCGAGGTCACGGATATGTTTCCTTAATTACATCCGCAAAATCCCTTTGTCACAGAAAGTAGCCTTCATGGGCATGATAGCTTATTCTCGGGTTCCATCCAACTCAACAGAGGGCTACATAAAAAGCAGTGGGTCACTGGGCGCCATCATGGCATTCTGACCTCCACACAATCCAATATGTGTGCAGCAGGAATGCATAAATATGTTCTTCAAGCACATGTCCAAAAGCTACCCTGGCATCGTCCTTGATGACAGTCACTCACTAACCCGCAGCAATCGGAATGCCTATCAAGAGTTGACTGAATGCAGACAGTGCGGCATATTCATGCCATGGTGTGCCGTATGGACAGAAAACAGGCCAACTATCCTGCATGCGACCTTGTGGAAAGATCTCAAGATCAAGAGTATGAGCAAAAAGAGCCAGACATAGAAGTACACAGGTTCATATTTCTATTTCTTTAAAGTTTAAAGAGAAAAGAAAATCCCCCAAAACTACACCTAACCCTGTATGGTGACATAGGTCATGAAAGTGACTTACCCTCCATTGTAATGCCTAGACAGGGCAGCATATAAGTTTCTGGGGTGCTGGTAACATTCTCTCTCATGGACTTGGCAGTGGGTGCATTCTTGTGTTCACTTTGGGAAGTGTCCCCAGTGTGTGTCCCTCTGGTGATTGGGGCACTGTTCTCTTTGTAGCTTCTCCTTCGATGAAAGAAAATCTAATAAAATTGGAGAGGAAAACGCACATGGAATTCAGGATAGAAGGGCTGACAGAAACAAGCTCTGACTCAAAACTCCTTACTGTAAGTTTAAAAATCTCAAAGGCTTGCGAAACGAAAAGTTTTGTTCCTGACGCAGTTGCCTGTTCGGTGTGACCGGAACAGACACAGGCTGGATTCACTCTTCATTTGCCATTCTTGGTGTGAACAGGGATGTTTCTCGCCAGAGATACCCGGTTTTATTCGATCCTGCCGTGCCATTCCCAGCCATGTTCCGGCTCTTAGGTAAAGTGAGTATATGAATTCTGAAGCATTTGATGCCAAGAGTTTCAGATAAGAGGTAGTGCATGGATGCTAGGAAGGATTTAAACATAATTCTGTCAGATGAAGACCTATCAAGTAGACAAGTACTAGGAAAAGACTGCAGAGGGTCTATTGAGATGGATGGAATTTCTTGTGGTCTTTTTGTTTCTCAGTATTTCGGATGATATGGCATTTCTCTTTTGGCCCATTGATACGATAGATGATTAAAATTCTAAAATATGTCTTGCTAGTACACCATCCTCTCACGACTAGAAAAACTACCAGGGTGTGGCATATTCACTATATACTTGTTATACTTTGTATACGCAAACTTAACAGATAAAAATTAAACCTATGTTCCTAAGTGAGAGAGATCCATGGCTTGTGTGTGTGCACATGTGCACCAGTGCACGTGTGCACGTGTGTGGGGATGTGTGCATGCGTGCTTGTGGGCTGGTGTGCATGGACTGCCCCTTCAAGGTTTCGGAATCAGAGTTTAGGCAATCTTCACTAAATAAATTTGGAAGATTTGTATTTCTGTTTCTAGTTTCTAGATGACTTCAATAAGGCCTAGGAGTTTGTGATTTCTGAAAATAGTTGGATGATGGCATTCATCTCTCCACGTACTGCTCTAGTGATTTGGATTCCCAAACCACATCTCCTCATAGACCTAGGAGAACCTCATTGGAAAAAAGCAGGACATTTAGTGAAAAAACCAAAGCAAAACTGTGGTTATATGAAAAATCTGGAAACAAGTGTTGGTGAGCGTGTGGAGAAAAAGGAACTCATACAGTGTTCTCGAAACTGTTACCTCCTCTTTGGAAATCACTATGGAGATTCATCAAGAAAACAAAAATGGATCAACCATTTGATCCAGCAATCTCACATCTAAGTATGTACCCAAAGAATGCACAAACACTAATTGAGAAAATATTTGCACCCCGTGTTCACAGCGGCACAATTCAGAACAGGCAGGAGATGGAAACAACCCAAATGCCCAAACACATTACTAGATCAATGATTTGTGGTGTTTGCACTCAATGGAATACTATGCAGCTGTTAAAACAGATCAAATGTGTGCCTTTTCAGCAACTGGGATGGAAATCGCGGTGTCTATACTAAGCGAAATATGCAGGAAAGAAAAAGTACCCGATGGTTTCACTCATATGTAGAATATAAGAAAAATAAACAGACTAGGCAACAGAATTCATAGACTTCAAGACTGTGGTTACAAGAGGAGGGGGAGAGGAGGGAGGGACCCAGGGAATGAACGAGTAAATACGGCCATGTGATGGGCACTAAAACTCTGGTGGGGATGGTAGTGTAGCATGCACGTAGACTGTGGAGAGAATCTCATACCCTGAAAATCCTACTGCAATGTAAACAAAAGAACCCCCCTACCCCACCCCCCGCCGCCCAACTTTTTTTGACTGCACTTTTGGACAGAGGGGAAGAATACAGGAAAGAACGTGAGTGCTGATATCAGACAGACTTGGAAGATGTCACAGATCCGTCACCTACTTAGTGGATGACATTCAGCAATTTCTTAGTGTCTTTTAGCCTGCGTTTCTTTCTTCCATGAAATGGACATATAGTCCCCTCTCTTTCTTTGTTGCCCCAAGATTTAACAGAGGGCAGTTCTTGCATTATTTACCAAACCCACTAGTGGGCAATACTTGCATATTAGTTGACAAATAGTGACAAGTGACCTCAACAACCAAGAGATAGCAATTGTTTTAGGAATTATATATACTGGCGGGGGAGTTACCTCATTCTTCTTGAAATCATGCTTTGGATGTCCATATATTCTTCAATGTAAAACTCTACAGACTGTTTCTGAAGACATCACCCATTATCTAATTTTTCAAATTGTATATATATATATATATATATATATATGCTTATGATTTTAAAGGTTAAAATATAATACTAGCTTGAGAGAAAGCAGAAATCACTTGATTCAAAACCTATGCACTCCCCCTTCTCCTCTGGACATCCACTAACACACACACACACACACATACACACAGACACCCTCCTAGCTCCCTGAGTCAACTACCTTCTGCCTCTCTTGGTACTCAGTATGATAATCAAAAAGCATCTTGGTTTATACTGATTGTGGCATACTTCCAAAATGGTCACAAATGAGACTTCCGGTTTGAGTTCCACCATATAAGGAGGCTAGATGTCAGCAGTCCCATCTTAAAACAAGAAAACACTAGAAAAATGGAATCAACCTAATTTTTCTTTTGGTTATCAGATAACTGAGGTGGCAAGAGAAACTACCCCCTAGAATTTGAGAGGCACTCCAGTCTGGACTGTTGAAATGGATCCACTTTCCTGAATCAAGAGTTCCTCAAAAACTGACAAAGATACTTAAATGGTCAAAAAAGTGGATCACTTGCAGCGGAGTGTGGACTAGCAGGAGAGTGAGAACCTGCTCTCTCTCTCTCTCTCTTCCCTGTGCTTGCATCCACGTGTTCATGGTCTTTCTCTCGCATGAATGGAGTTCATGGTGAGACCTGAGAACGACAGCCTGGTTTTTCTGCCTGGGGAAGCAGAAGAGGATTCACTGTCAGAATACCCCCCAGAGACTCCTCTGTGACAAAGGTCTACTCTCCAGGGGATAAAGATCTTGCTAGAACCTTATCCTGGGTGGAGGAAAGGGGTTCTCCCAACCTGGCTTCTCAAGCCTTCCTCTCTCACCGAAGTGAAACAGAAGAGTCACTGTCTGTCAAGACTCCCAGGGAATCACATGTGACGGAGGACATGGGAGATGCTGCTGCTGCTGTAAGAGCTCTTGTGAAGGCTGCAGCCCAGAGACACGGTCCCACTGAAAGACAGATGTATCCATCAAGCTATGCCATTCTCTGCCTCCGCCACACCTTACCACCACCCCAATGGGTTTCCAGCAAAATAGTCATGGCCATAGCTGCATATGCTGCATGAACGCAGACTCGCTCTAAGCAGGAGTGCTTTGGGAAGCCCCAGTTCTAGAGAGGGGACAAAAACAAGACACTAGAGGAAGTGGAAGCATTGGGCACACTTAGCTACAGCAAACAAAAAACACAGCCAGGCTCCTGGCCAGATTAATACAAATATTCACCCTCAATGCCTACTAATATCAGGTCCTATTGCTCAAAATAGCGTGCCTGCTTTTGCTTTAAAAGAAATACAGAGTCCCCCAAATCCAGTAAAACCGGGTTACGGAAGGACATGTTCTAATGGAAAAACAGACAACATGCAAGGGCTGATGGGTCCTGTCAGCAGAGAGATGGAAATTTGAAAAAAGAATGTTAAGAGAACACTAGAAAATAAAGACACAATAGCGTAAGAGGGACTCGAATTGACACAGTATAGCCAAGCAAAGGACCGGTGAAAAGATGGGTCGCAGGTCAATAAAAGTTTCCAAATGGAAATGCAAAGAGAAGACAGGAATAGACATAACCGAGCATACGACCACACATAGTTGGGAAAATTTGACACGGTAATCCAAACACCAGAAAGAGAATGAAGATAGAGATAAGCGAGAAGAAGGAATATTAGAAGATAAATGTGCAAAGACCTGGCAAAATGAATGATGGACACTACACCACAGATTCAGAAATATCACCGAATGCCAGAGCATGTATACCAAAGACACACATAGACCCGCATGCATGCACACATGCACGCACACCTAGATAGACTCAAACTTCACAAAACTAAAGACTACAAGGTGAAGTCGGAAGATAAAACCACCTCACCTCACCATAGAGAACATGGATTGAAAAATGACAGCCAACTCCTCAAAACCCATGCGAGGAGTATACCGAAATATTTAAAAGGTCCATAAATAAATAACAACAACCTACTTGGACTTGTCTTTCCAGCACAATTATCATTCTATCATGAACAATAAATCAAGACTTTCTGAAAACAAACAAAAAAACCGATCCAGGAATTCTCCAGGAAACCTGCCTGCCTCATAAGACATGTTAAGAGACACTCTGCAGGCGCACCCTGGTGGAATAGCGGTTGGGTGAGTCGCCTCCGAAGGAGCGCAAGCCACATACCCATGGGTTCCAGTCCAGTGTCCAGGAGGAACAGCCAGTGTGGACAGCTAAGTAAAATGCTTCCTCTTCCTCTCTCTTCCTGTCTGCCGGCACCATTCCTTTAGAAGAAAAACTTTAAAAAAATAGAAAAGAGAGACATTCTACAGGAGGAAGGAAAAAGATATAGATCAGAAACTCGGGTCCACCTAAAGAATGGGAGAGAATCAGGGCACTTCGTGGTGGCTTTGTGGAGAAGGCTGGTGTCTTTGGCCCAGCGCATTCCACATACATCCCAGGGACCCATGTTCACATCTCGGGCAGAGAGGGTGACAACCAAGTTATCTTGTTGCCTTCACCTTTCCTTTAAAACTGTGTGTGTGTGTGTGTGTGTGTGTGTGTGTGTGTTGTGTGTGAGCATGCATGCGCGCGCTATCATCTCGTGCGTTTCTGAAACCCCCCAAGTTGAGAGCTTCTTCGCTCTCCAGCGGCTGCACCCAGCTGCCCTGTGGCTGTCACCATGCCACAGAATGAATATACTGAGTTACACTGTAAGTGCTGTGGATATCATTGGATTGCCATGAGAAAATGATAAAGAAGGAAGCTTCCTGAAAGGGCAAAGAAGTCAAAAAAGATGATGGTCTGAAAGGTAAACACCATAAACAATGCCATGCTGAGGAATTACAAGTGAAGAAAAAAACAAAACAAAACTACCAGATGCATGAAAAGAGAAGCACCGAAGAAAACAATATTAAAGAGACTCACAAGGAGCAGTTCCTGCTTATCTGCTGGACAGAGGAGGACAGTCCAGAGCTAAAGTGCTTTCAAATGTGATTTTAAAAAAATGAAAAGAGAAAGTGGGAAAATGAGAAGTCCCTCTGCCCAAAGTTCATGCGCAGGCAGAGACTGAAGAATTAAAAGTTCCTGCACAAGAAAGAAGAAGAAGAGAGCATGGAAGAGAAGAGTTACTCAAGTCCGCTTTGTTGGAGATGGCTTCCCACAAAAACCACCTAAATATGAACGGCTCATTAGGCCAATGGGCTTACGTTTCAAGAGGCCCAAGGAACACATCGTGAACGGAAAACCACCTTTTGCCTGACAACATTTGATGTAAAGAAGAATCCCTCATCCCCACCATATGCAACAGAAAAGACACTGAGTTCATAGCATCTGGATATAATCCCAGTGAGAGACCCACACACCTATCACTCAACTAAACTTGGATAAAGGTACAAGCACAAGTTGATGAAGAAAGAATGTTTTTTTCAACAAATGGGTTTGGAACAATTTTAGTCCAAGGACAAAAAAAATTTACCCAGACTCAGATCTTAAACTTTAAAAAACTTGACTCAATATGGAACAATTTCTTAACATAAATTTGAAAATGTGAAATATGTGGATGAAAGTATAGCAGAAAAGCAACATGAATTTTTTTCTGACACAGGACAGCATTAGACAGCATTAGAATACTAAGTTGGATTTTATTAAATGAACCTGTGTTCTGCAAAAGAGACTATTACAAATCAAAGATAAGCCTAGACATAAGGAAGCATTTGTGAATCATATGTCTGAGAATCGCCTTCATAGAAATATATGAAGACCTGATCAAACGCAACAATTCATAAGCACACAACCCAGTTTAGAAATGGGTAGAACTGATGGGACACCTCACCATTGGAGACAGAGAAATGGAAAATGAGTGTATGAAGGAAGGCTCAATAGCATTTGGCATTGGGGGAAATTAAAAATGATGATAAAATGCAACATATTATTATATGGCTAAAATCCACAATTCTAACAAAACCAACTCTGGTTAGGGTTCAGAGCAAGACGAACAGTCTTTCATTTAAGGTTGAGATTCTAAGTCGTATAGCAATTTGGATGACATTTGGATAGGTTCTTACGAAAGTTAGAGAGTCTTACCATAATAGGATGTAATAATCAGTGTTTGTCCGACTGATTTAAAAACTCATCTCATGTCTTATCAAATATAGTCCAAACACAGAATTAGTAGTAGAGAAGTTCTTTTCTAAGGACTATGGCAAGGAAGCCAAGGTGGTGCTCTCTTGTAACAGGGTGGAAAGCTCTGACCATAAGATTCAGAAACTTTTTAAGAATTAGGCAAAAAGGCTTTTTTATATAGAGTACTCTAAACCAGTGTGGGTAAATGGAATGAAAGGGTGGTGTGAGCAGTAGGAACTGAAAGAATGCTTTACTCTGAGGCCAGGCTAGTCCCAGGAGAGCTGGCTCAGGCTGAGGGTGGGTCAAAGTTGAGAAATCTAGGGGAGGGGGAAAACTTTAAGCAGAGTTAGATTCAAAAGTACCATACTCCAGTTGTTGAATGGACACAGTCGTTCAGCTAATCATTTGGGACTTGTGGAAGGGGCATTTGGAGGGGCTGTCTGGTTTTGTCATAGGTAAACAAGGAAGGTCTCAGCGAGTCATATCTAAGTTATGTGGGGAAGCAAGCCTCCTTGCAATAAACAGTTTCCTGGGACATAAAATTTGGGATATTTCTTAAGTTTTACTGTTTTCCAGGATCACAGGGTCAACAAGGTTCAACATTGTTCATCTATGCAAAATACTGCACACAATGTTTGTTGCACCCATATTAATCATAATGGCAAAAAATGGGAAGCAACCAAGAGCAGTAGGTGAATTAATACATAATCTGTGGTGTACCCATTGAATGGAATACTATTTGGCAAGAGAAAGGAATGCTCTTTTAAGGCATGGAGAGATAATGATGAATACTAAGTTCATATCGCTATGTGAAAGAAGCCACTGTCGAAAGTTTATATAATACAAATCCAATTACATGAAAATTTAGAAAGGGAAAAATAGATCCAATAAACTGATCACACTGCTTGCCTGGAGTTGTTAGACCGGGACTTGAGCAAGTAAAGTACATGTATATTATAGGGCAGGCAAATTATATATGACTCTGAATTTGTCAAAATCCAGAGGAATTTATAGCAGAAAGATTGAGGGGCGGAGGAGGAAGAGGAGGAGAATCTAACCATAATCAATTACATAGACAACACTGAGAAAAAATAAAGCAAAATCTATGAAAAATCAAGATGGAATCCTATAATGTTCAAAATAAGGCACAGAAAAGCAAGAAAAATGGACAAATGAATGAAAGATACAGGAATGGACACAAATAATAAATTGGTGTACAAATGCTAATGTAGTAATAATAACTATAATATATAAATTCATCCATTTAAGGAAATATATTGCTAGTGCCAGACACTCAGCTAACTAACTATTCAATGTTTATATGAAAATCACTTCAATTTCAAGCATAGATGTAAATTAAATGTAAAAAAAGGACAGAAAACGGCATATCAGGGAAACATTAAAAAGTAGGAGTAACTGACATATAAAGTAGACTATCAAAAAGAAAATTAGTCGAGATCAAAGCAAAACATTACATGTGCTCATTTCGGCAGCACATTATCTTAAAGATCAAAACATTGCATAACAATACATTCAATCATCCAGCTAGAATCTTTCCTGATCCCTCTTATCCACCCCTTTCTATCCGTGTGTATGAGTTTATTTTGTGTTTCAGAGCCCTCTGTTTTAATTTTTTCAGAGCAAACAGCACACTATTTTGGTTATTATATTTTTGTGTAAGTGATCGCCTGATTCATGTCTCCCTCTTCAGAGTCCAGCACAATACCTGGTGCCCAGCAAGCATGCGATAAATAGTTGCCTTGTGAATGAATTTCAGGCTGCTTAGGTTGTTTCCGTATAGGGTCAAGGGAGAGTCTGTACATCACATTCAACAAGAGGTTGCTGACTGACTAGTGGGTCAAGGGGCTGTAGGCACACACCTGGAAAGCTGCAGGAGCCTGGGGCAGAGGGAGGAGCTCAGCTGCGCAGACCCCCAGCGATCCGGAATCCTGCAACTGCCTATGCAGCCCTGGCGGTCTTGGGTGGGCATCGCCCACAATTGCAAGTCCGGATCCCGGAGCCTGGCGGTGGAAAGGAAGCCGGTGGCGGCAGGAAGGGATTGCGCAAGGTTGCGTCGGAAGCAGTGGTGGCAGCGGGCCCCAGGGAAGACGTGCAAAGATTCTCCAGCCTCCGCGAAACCGCGGGCCCCTCCCCTCACCCCCGTGCCACAGTGAGATAGACCCCCGCCCGCAGCGGGAGTGCTGGGGACAGTCGGAAGCCGCAGGGCCTCAGCTGCGAGGGGGCCACTAAGTTCCTGCCAGACTCCTCCGAGCCCCGGGCGCGGTGTATCCCAGCGGCGATGCCACTGCGGCACGGTCCTGAGCACGGTGGATTGAGCTGTAGGCTGCGCAAGAAGCAGCAGCACTGACAAGTCCCCACCCAGCCTCGGTTTCACGCTCCTCTTGGGCGCGGGGCAGCATCGTTTCCTATGGGTCCCACAGGCACTGGCGCTGCACAGACTGGTGAAACTACTGTCGCCCCAAATTTTTCCCCCTTTCCTTCCACTGCTTTTCAGTTCCAAACACCGAGGCTACGTAAAACCATAATCTTCCAATCCAATAAGCAAGTGTTGTCTCTAGTTTTTAAAGCCGTCCTGTACATCATTTTTGTTATTCTTCATACAGCTCCCACAGATCGTTTGCAGATTAGTCACGTGTACAATACGGTTATTGTGCTGTTGCCAACAGAATTGTTTTAGCAGTTGAATCTGTGTGTAGGACCAATATACCAGAACAGTTTTGTCAACAGCGCGCCTTGGTGGCCTAGCAGTTTAAAACAGGCGTAATCCACATGCATCCCAAGGTCCCAGCGGGGCAACTATCAATGATGATTAACTGAATAAAAGTCAGGGCTTCTTTTTCTTCTCTCTGCCTGCCTGCATACTCATCTTCATTCCTGACTGTACCTTTCCTTTAAAAAAAATCCGTTAGCATATTTTCTATTCATTACGTCCGTGCGCATGTGTGTGCATGAACGCGACTGTTGGAATAGGCACATTTTGCCACTTAGAAATATGCGTTATGTCAGTCACATTGTTTATTCAATGTATTTTAAAGCGATATGTTTAAGATTCATTAATGTTACATACCTGATTGCGCTTATTTTTCAAATAATATCATTTTATGTGTTTGTTTTAGACATTGTTTCTGGGTTTAGGAATGGGAAGACAGGAGATTGAGAAACATGTCTGTGCACCGTAGGCTCTGTTTGATGTTTTAAAATTCCTGTCTTGTGCATATACTAAGTATTCAAAAATAAACAATAGACAACTATGCATTTCTATGTTGAATATAATAAAAATCAGCAATTTATGTATAATTGCTTGACACCTGAGATTTTTATCAAACCATAGGTGGTGAATGAATTTTCATATAAAATTATATACCTACATAAGTTCACACTTATACACCAACACTCGTACACACACATATGTGTATAAACATTTAAAGGCTTCATAGAATTTTAAAATGTGCATCTTCCATACTTTATTTAAAAACCTCTTCTGATGAATGTTTAGCTTTCCCCCAGCTTTTCACTATAATATTTCAAAGGAGTAAAGTACAAATAAATATCCTCAGTGTTTTATCAATTGGGTCAAAAGACCCGGCACTCATTCCATCTGTCTTTTTCTTGCTGTCTTTCTTTTATACATATGTTTCAAAGATCTTCATACAATGTTCCTTAAATTGTTTAACTTGACTTATCTAGTCAAAAAGTTAAATAGGTATGTGTTTCCAGAGAGAAGCTAACATACTTCCACCCTTACCCCTCATCTTTTATCATTCCACCCCTTTAGGCTAGAGGGAGAGAATGTACCACCTGGTTTCTCTAACATATCCCTCCTTCCCCAAGCTACCACATTTGTCATTTGGAAGAAATTGCCCCAGTCCTTTACTACCTCAAGCTTGAGTGGAAGCAGAAATGGGAGAGAGGGGTGGAGAACAAGACTGTGACTATGTGTCCCAGGAGCTTCAGTCATTTTGGTGGTCAGAAAATGCTCAGTTGAGCCCAGAGATTCCTGCGCAATATTCCATTGCCTGGATGGGATCCAGAAAGAGAGAATGAACAGTCATTAAGCTTCTACCATGTCATTATTTCTGTATAAAGAAATATGTGTATACATATATATATATATATATATATATTTCTCTTTTTCTAAGAGAGACTTTTCTTTCAAAGTGAATATTAGCTCTTTTCTGCGTACCTATGCCATGTGCAAATCTTTCCTGACTTTAATCGTTTAAAAACTCAGGTTCAAGGGTTTCAGGCATTGATAACCTGGCATCAATTTATGGGTCCTAGCATGGTTTGCCTGTGTGAGAAGGCAGGGAGCAGACTGTGGTGCTTGTTAAAATGCATTGGAGAAAGTGTTCGAACCTGAGGCCTGAAACGCTGCTCGTGGAAGGAGGTGGCCTCCCAGGTGATTGAAATACAGATTTGGAGAGGAAGAGATGTGATTAGCAGTTAAGATCCAGTGAGGAAATGGCAGAGGCATTTAAGGGAGTCTGTAGGGAGGGGGGTGGCACAGATAGAGTGATGTCTGTTGCTTTGCATGTTTCCAAAAGAGTCCTCACTGTTGCTTTATGTGGCAGCTTTCTTTTTTGATTGCACAAAAAACATGCTACACTTCAAAACTGATTGGGGAATGTTTGTCCATTCACCGTTAAGTCATCCTGGACACCGTCAGTGGTCTGTGTGGCGAGATTTAGGCCTTTATTACTTCAAGGAAACAAACAGGAGTTAGCATTTGGGACTGGGCTGCAATCCCCACTCTTTTATCAACTACTGTCTGGCTACTAAAATCTGTGCAAACTCATTCTCAGCTTTATTATTAGAAGCAGTAAAAGTCAGGCTTATAAACCCCTGACAAGTGACCGACACTCAGTAGGCACTCAATAAGAGTTTGCTATAATTGCTCTTTTTAGATTGGGACATTGATGATGGAACCAATGGTTGGGATTGTCATCAGCTTCAGGCTTGAGATACGCACTTGTACATTGTCTTACATGCCATATTTTTGAAACCTAAAGTAAAAATCAGAGAAGTCCAATGATGGGATAGAAGGAATAGTAGTTTACATGTCCACAGGATGCTCAATGCTCTGTCCCCTTGGAACAGACTTATCAGACAATATCTACCATTTCCTCTCTGTCCTCCCAGACTTTTATCCAAGGCAGTAATGAGGGAATCCCCTTAGCCTCTACTCTCTCCAGCTTTACTGCATTTGATGCCTGCTAGGTGCTTAGCACTGTTCTCTGTGATAGGATAGAGCAGTAAACAAATGCAGTCCCGAGGCCCCTATTACTTCCATATTGTGATGAAACAGACAAAAAAACATCAACTTACAGCCCAGAATGGCCAGGAAAAGAGCAGGGTTCTGTGGGAGCACAGAGAAGAGACCCTATTCTTGGACCAGTCAATAAGATTCTCTGGGTCTCAATTTCAGGGTCCTCATTTCTGAAATGATTACAACACTGACATTCTAATATTGTCTTCTCTACAGGGTGAGACACAAAGGAACATAAAGAGGCGAACTGTACTCTAGGGGAAACCAATTTTGTACCCTGCTTTAGTCACACATCTGTGTGAAGGGGAAACATTCCAGGACCCTTGGGAATTGAGCATACACTGGGACCATGGGTAAGGAAATGGGTGGTAGGAACAGGAATGGTACCACTTATCTTTTCCTCTATGTCTTCACATATGGAATTATCTTCTTTTATTTATTAGGTGTTCTGTGCTATGAGGACTTAAACTTATACATTCTAAGTAACTGAAGGCAGCCCTCACAGGTCATGCTATGTAAGGCTTGGTACCAGCAGGAGCATTTTGCCCTCCTGTGGACATCGTAAGTATTGGATGACTGCTGATGGGGGAATTAAAAATATCCTGTTAATACATATCAAGAAGGACGTAAGCTATGACTTTTCAAAGGAATACATTTTTCTGCCTGAGACAAATAAATAGGTGTTATTCAGGTGAAAATTGGAACTATTATTTTTCAGAGAGAGAAAGTAATATAATGAGGTCTTGGAAGTTAGTGTGATGCATATATGAGAAACAAACTTCTAGTCCATCTTCAATATCACATTATAAATTGTTTTTGCTGTTTTCTGTAAGCATTTTTAGGGTAAGGATACCCTAACCACCTCTTTCTGAACCTCAAATACCCAGAACAACATCTGACATACCAATATTCAATCTCAATCTCTGTCTCTGTCTCTCTGTCTCTCTCTCTCTGTCTCTCTGTCTCTCTCTCTCTCTCTCTCTCTCTCTCTCTCTCTCTCTCTCTCTCTCTCTCTCTAATATATATTATATATATAAACTGAGAGCATCCACTATGAAGTAAGCAATGAAGAGAACTATTATTGATTTTTCATAAAATTCAGACTGATACTCAAAAAGTTTAGAAATTTGAATGTATATATTTCTTGCCAATCATTAACATTTTTATGTCATTTTCTTAATTCTAGACAATGTCTTAATAATCAAACCCTATTTTGCTGACCTCCATGGTGCAGTGTAAATATTCCACTCTGGCATTATTCAAGTTACTAATGTGAAGTGAGTGAATATATTCCTAAGAAGAGATGTACAGGCATGCCCTGGTGACCTAGCAGATAAGGCCGCCAGATTTAGTCAAGGTCCCAGGTTTGAGGCCTGGGGCTGGGGGAACAACCAAGATAAACAACTTACAAATTAAATAAACATTTCTCCCTTCTTTGTCTTCCTGCCTGCCTGCCCCATTTCACTCCTGCCTATGCCTTTCCTTTTGGGAAAAAAAAGTTCAGCAGCATTCTATTACATCATATTTCCAAAACACTGAAACAAAATATGTAAATAATTTCAAAAATAAGATGATAGTAAATTCTAGTGAAATAATGGGAAGCAATGAGTTTCAAGGATTTTTATCTTTATTTTTCACTATAATATTTTTCATTGTAAAGTTCATATAATTTAATGTTTGAACCATTGGCTCTAGAGAATTGCTATGAGCTAAGTACAGGACATCACTGGTTTTGACCCTTTCTCTCCACAGTTTTATTTAAACTTGATAGAGAAATCTAACCAGCCCATTACAAAGAAAACCCCACCTTCTACACTCTTTCACCAACTGGTCTTTAGCACTAAAATGAGAACCTAGTTTCATTAAAATGACATTTTCTTTAAACCTCAAGTCCCTTACTCTAAAGTTAAGGATATTTGGTTGTGTTTGATCAATGCACAATTTCTACTGTGCTGCATCTCTGTTCTCTAAGGTCTTAACCGTTGTCTTTGCAAGGTGGTCTTTTATTTTGACAAAAGAATCTGAAAGGAGCTCTTAGAATATTCTATTGCCTAGGTTTGAATGGAAGTTAGGAAGAGAGGGGAGGGGAGAGGAGGGGAAAGAAAGGAGAGAGATTAGGGGTTAGATTTGTTACTATTCCTGCAATATCAAATTTCTGAATTTGAAAAAAAGTATGCAGATCCTTCTCTTTCTGGGTGAGAAATGAACTTTCAAATAAAGCACTGTGTAAGTGTGGGAATTAATTCAGATAGTAGATGTGAAACACTAAAGTTGCTCCTGGTAGTGTTAAGTGCTAAAGTCAGGGTGCCCAGGTTTGAACGTTGACCCCCTCCTTTCTTGCTGTGTGTTTAACAACCAGTTCAACAGCTCCTGAGTCTTGGGTTTTATTTTTGTTTGATTTTCACTTGTAAATGGAGTACCAAGCACATAATGATGTTCTAAGGATTAAAATGGAAGTTGGAACATAGCTAACTCTCAAAAATATAACACTCATCCTAACTGTGATGATTTCTGACCCCAGTGTCCACTTGTCACCAGTCTGTGGCGTTGCGGGACTGACTTCCTGGGACTAGCAAGATTATCACATTGTTACATCGGTATTTAATGTGTTCAAAGAATTTCTTTTTGTCCTGTTTGTATGGATCAGATTGCATTGAATTATTTCCCGCTCCTACTTCTGACCATAAAAATTTAGATCATCAATAATGCCAAGTATATACTGATAGCCCTGTGCTAGTCCCTGATGCTCATAGCATCTACAAGACTAATAATAAACAATTCTACTATATACAGCAGTAATTTCCACACAATGACACATTTCACATGCTTCTCATCTAATCCCCATTAGACAACTCCAAATGCATAATACCATTTCTGTTTCTCAAGATGAGTACACTGAGACCTGAGAAGTTGGGAGACATACACAAAGTTACAGAGCTGCCATACCCCAGATTGAGGAAGGAAACTCACAGATAGATTGTGATGCCAATTCCACAGAGATGGATGAAAACGTAGTGTATGCAATCCTCAATTTAGTTACCTACCAAAAATTCTCCCTGACACAGCTATATGGAGTTAACATCCCATCTCCTCTCAGCACTATCATGAGATCCCAGATCCTGTGGCAATGTGTCCAAGACATGCAGTGAGATTAAGTATCGCCTTTTATTTCCTGATATAGAATAATATTTTCTGTCTTTGGAGGACAGGACAATTTGAATACTTTCTGAGAGGGAAAATTCATTGCTTTTTATAATTCCCTGCTATCTTCCAACAACTCTGTCTGAGGGGGCTCCTTTGTTATGGAAAGAAATGCAAATAAGAAGCTTAGAGACAGCTTCTGTAAAAATAAATGGCAGAGGGGAAGAATGGGGGATTTAGAGAAAGAAACTGGACAATCAACAATAGGGGAAGAAATCTGGAGAAAATTTCAGAACTATAAAGGACATCTTATGGTGATTTTCTACAGCGTGGGTAATGTCAGCGCTCATCCCTATTGTCCCACAAAGTCTTGATGTGACTGTGATACAGTGTGTTTACTACCAAAAGAAACGCACATATTTCTATTAAAATTTTAATGACCAAGTAGCACTAAAATTACTGACGTGTCACTAGTTTTCTGTGTGCCACACTTCTGGAAGCTCTTACTTTCAAGAAAAAAAAGGGTGTTAAAGTTAGACCTGAACTGGAAAGTTGCACACAAAGGTGGTGGAATAGTGTCTATAATGAGCCATTTTACATTTCCCTTAGATAATTCCTCAGTCCTGGATTATGATGTCTTTTACAGACAGTTATCTAATAGTGCATGCCATTCCATGAAGAGCATTCACAATATGGTTGTGTTGGCCACACATTAATGTGGAAAGAACTGTTCCAGGACAGCTCGAGTCCTCAGACCAGGGATGGAGGATACAAGGCCGGGGCAGAATCATTGCCATTTCTACCTTATCCTTTTTGTCCTCACGACTAAGTCCTGGATGTATTTTATATTTAGGTGCTTGTGCTATGAGAATGTTTAATCAGGACTGTAAATTCACATCTATTGCTGGACAATGGCAGATGGTAGCAGCAGTGAAGTAGCGACCTCCAGTGGATATTAGAGGAAATGGTACAGTCCTAGACTAGTCCTGAGAAGGGGAGGGGTGTGTATGTTTTGACTGGTTCCTTTTCTGGTAAGCCTAGCCAGATTCCCGATAGTGGACAAATAACTGGTAACTGTTTCCAGAGGGACCAAGAAATGAGCCTTCTGATATCAAAAGATACTTCAGTTAGCATGCTTTCCTTAGCAATAACAGTGCCAGGTATCACGCTGAGGCACAACAGTATCCAGCAGAAAAAGAGGCTGCCCTCCTATGAATTTCTTTTTTTAATTAATTGTTATTTAGTTGTTTGCACTGGTTGCTTCCCCCTGGACCCTGGACCCCAGGACTCGATCCCAGGGATATGTGGTTTGCTCCTTTGGAGGAGATTAACATAACCACTGCTCCACCAGGGTGCACCCTGTGAATCTCTTTTGACTAGCAAGAAAAACCTTCCCAGAAATCTCCTGCCTTCAAATTCGATATTCAGTTACATTTTTCTAAGCCTGAATAAGATTTTTCTCATACTGGGATATTAGTACTGACCCTCCACTATCTTCCACCTACTGAAAATTCAGTTCCTTTATTCATGCCCTTTCAAACAGCTCTAATCTGTTGGATGATGGAGACAAAGATTTTGTATTGGTTTTGAGATCCAAGCAAGACAGATTTTTCCCAAACCAGTCTTTCAGGCACCATGTTAAATTCCAGTATGCAAAAATGAGCAGGGCACACAGGATTCATGCTGTCTGCTAAAAGACAAAAATCCGAAAAAGAAGCAATGGCAAAAATCTTAAATTTTCTCTGAGATGAAAGCCATTCAGGATACATTGACACCACACAGGATGGAACTCCCTCATAGTTTAGAGTGGCCATCTAGAAAGAGAGATTTATAGACTGAGACCAGAAAGGTCAATAAGAGAGCGGAGGGGGTTGGGTGGTGAGGGCAAGTTTTCCACATGATAGAACTGCCATATCTCAGGCCCTGAAAGTCAGAGAGAACTTAGTTTGCACAAGGAATAGATTTCCAGTCTAACTTTGATATTAGTACACTGCGTTTGTTTGCTTACACAGTACTGCTTCTTTCTGATACATCATATTTCATAAGAATGTTGTTATATTTTAATCTTTGAATCTTGAGTATTCAAGTCAAGGAATGGGACCTGTGGGGCTAGGGACCTGGTGTGGGATGGGGATTTTAATATATACTTCTTGTTAATTTGCTTGATTAAAAATTCTCAGTGTTTCATAATCACAAATAAAGTATTAAATATGCAGTTCATCCACATGGTAGAAAATCCCAAACATAAAAAAATGCACATATAAATGGGAAAACATAGCATTTGTATGCTGTCATTCTGAGATATCCACAGTCAACCATGTTTGTCTTCTGACCATGCACATGCATGCACACAAGCAGGTGTGAACACGTACGCAAATGCACAAAAATATACATTTCTTGATTTCAAAAACTATTTTTTAGATTTGGCCTTAAAAAATGAATATATATATATATATTTGTCAAATAATATATGCCAGCATCATGTTTAATGTCTCCACGATATTCAGTTTCATGGGTATAGCATAATTCACTTCATCGCCACCCACTTGGACAAAACACACTTTAGGGTTTTTCCTGGTTGTTTAGAGCTAATTCCAAAGAACATGGCACAATGTGTACAATGTGTTACCACTTTGCTAGAAATGGATGTGGAATCTATTGATCAATATACTTAAACACTTGGAGAGTTACTGAATTCTTTCCCAAGTAAGTATAAGCTATTTTTCAAGAGATACATAAATTCAAGTTAACAGTCATTGTTCCCACATGAGTGGACTATAATAGAAATAACCTATAAAGCATGTTACACAGAAGCCCAGTCTCTTCACCCTTCCCACCCTCCTCCACCTCAAATATAAGAGTTCTAACACTACTATTGACCATACTGCAAGGAATCCTTCTTGTTGTAAGAACTTTATAATAGATTAACACAATCTATTATATAATCTCTAATAATAACAATAGATTATTGCCTCTACTCTAATAATAGATTAATACCTATTAATCATTTATAATATTTGTGAGGAAGCAGCATTGGATCAAAGGCTATTCATATATTTTAAAATCATATTAAAATTGCAATCTTTAAAAGTTCATTCCAGTATGTACTAACACCCGAGTCATATTAGACTTCAGTTCTTTAGCATTTTTTCAATATCTTTCTACTCCAGGACCTTGACACATACTATAAGCTCTTCTTCTTTTTTGAGGATAAAACAGGTAATTTATTAATGGCCAGGTTTTATGATTGCAACCCAGGTACACAGACTCTGTTGCCTGAACAACATTCTCAGGTTCCTGTAAGTGCACCATTGGGTGGGGGTCGCACAGACTTTTATAAGAGAAAAGAAGTTTGGTTCACCCTGGAGGAACAGCAGGTAGGTCAGCTGCCTCCAAAGGGGTGCAGGCCACATACTTCTGAATTCGAGTCCTGGGTCCAAAGGGAAAAAAAAAACCAATGTGAACAACTAAATAAAAGTAAAATGAAGACGCTTCTTCCTCCTCTCTTTTCCTGCCTGCCTGCCTACTCACCTTTGTTCTTGCTTTCACCTTTCCTTTAAAAAAAGAAAGAGAATAAAAAGGAAGTTTAGAGAGGCAGGTACAAACTGCTTTATCAAAACTTCACTTTACTAAAATAATGTTATTATTGATTATTCTTACTATTGATTGGATGTTCCCTAATAGTGGGAGAATTCTCACAGGGTTGGCTAGTAGGCATACCTATAAGATTAGCATCTTAAACATTTATTTTTGTTTGACAGTGAATCTATAGCAAGACCCTTGTATTTGGCAACACTTCTCTTTGTTCAAAATCCATTTCTCTGTATCACTAGACTGTTTTCCTCCAGGCTTGGTAATTTTGAATGCCTCATCTTAACCATCTTGAGAAATATGTTTAAACTTTACTTTCCACAAAATGTACAAAATTAGGGTTCTGTTAGTAAAAAGAATAGAATGAATACTTGGTAGGCAATCAGAAATTTCCATGAGCTGAACTATTTCAGAGAGCTTACAAACTGAAGATCTTATGAAATAGCAAATTAGTTTATACCATCAAGAGTTCAAGCTAGGTGCACCCGGATGGAATAGGGTTTGGACCGGCGGGAACAATCAAACTGAACAACTAAATAATATAAGTGAAAAGCTTCTTCCTCTGCTGCCTGCCTTCTTGCCTCTACTCACCTTCATTCCTTCCTGCACCTTTCTTTTAAAAAAAGAGTTCAAGCTAACAAAAGTCTCTGGGAAAATAGAGAGAAGTCTGTGATATTAAAAGTAGACTCTGCCATGATGGGTGAATGGTTGAAGAAAATGTGGTATATGTATATAATGGAACATTATTCAACCATTAAAAAGAACCACTTAAAAGAGCCATTAAAAAGAAATTTTTCCATTTGTAACCATGTGGATGGACCGTGAAGGCATTCTGTTAAGAGAAATAAGTCAGAGAAAGATAGCTATTGTCTCACTTACATGTAAAATCTTAAAACAGCATAACCCTCCCTAGGTTATTCCCACCACATTCCCGCTGGTTCAGAATAGATGAGTCTCTGAGATATGGAACCACTTCACACAAAGGGAACATTTTTTAAAAGATTTTTAAAAACCAGATTTCCAAGCTATTCTTTCACTGTAACCTCATGTCCTGTACCTGGTAACCTTCTGTAATCTTTTCATGAATCATTTGTCACAACCAATCATCATACTAAGAGCAGCAGCTCTTACTGTGCAGACACTTTCCAGTTTCCAAGGGCCCAGGGTTTTGGAAGTCCCAACAAGTATTTTGTGTGGGGAAGAAATAATTTAAGTCATCATATCCATCACACAGAGAAGCCATTTTCCATTTATGCCTTGCCCCTCTCTCTACCCCTTTCCACCACCCTGGCCTTAAGAATGAATTTAGGATTCATTTTTGGCTGACCTTACATACCATTTTAAACATGATAGTCCCTTTTTTTCTTGTTGCTTTAATATAAATGTCAATTTTGTTCTGTTTTTAATGAACTAGTGCAGTCTTTTTTT
This sequence comes from Solenodon paradoxus, assembly GCA_004363575.1. Taxonomy (NCBI): domain Eukaryota; kingdom Metazoa; phylum Chordata; class Mammalia; order Eulipotyphla; family Solenodontidae; genus Solenodon; species Solenodon paradoxus. Next base: position 35,604 of record RJWH01006012.1, on the reverse strand, counting down.
TTTTAAAGGAAAGGTGCATGTAGGAATGAAGGCCCATACGCAGGCAGGCAGGAAGAGAAAGGAGGAGGAAGCATCTTTTATTTTTATTTAGTTGTTCACACTGGTTGTTTCCCCACCTCCATCCCCCACCTAGTACTTGAACTCAGGGATATGTAGCTTGTTCCTCTGGAGTCCATTGATCCAACTGCTGCTCCACCAGGACATGCCACCAGGTCCATCTTTAATGTGGGACAAAAGGGGCAGTTGATTTGCCCCAGGGCCAGTTGAATGAGGGGGCCCAAAAATGACTGCCCTTTTGCCCCACGTTCAAAACAGCCCTTGCCAGGGCTGACTGCAGTGGGCTGTGCCCAGCTACTGCTGTTCCTTCCCCCGTGAGGAAACAGGATTCACAGGGAAAAAGGGATTTCCCCCCCACTCACATGCCTATTTCTTCAATGGGAGCAGAACACTGCAGCTGGTCAAGCTTCAGGTAAGTGCTACAGGGTTATCTCTGGCACTTTGGGGATTATTGGGCATTTCTGGCACTACGATGGTTAAAGCAACATGTTTTAGGCACAGCAATTAGAGCAGGACTTAGATTAGAGCTGTCAAATTTGATTTTCGCCCAAGGTGCCAAAATTCCTTGCACCACCCCTGGCCATTTGTATCAAGTCCCATTAGACCATATCTCATTACTATGTGATTGCTGATGGGCCTTGCATGGAAGTTATCTTTTGGTGGCCTAGCTACTCTGCTCCTGCTAGGATTGCTCCACCTCCTCCACTCTTCCCCTCCCCTTAGTTGCCAGCACATAATCCTGTCCCATTTTTGCCATCCCAATGTCCTATTTTTGTCTCATGAAAATATGGTCAGCCTATTAATTTTCCCAAATATGACCCTTCCCAGTAACCTGAAAACCAATATATTTTGTTTCCAGGAAAAACCTGTTACACTTCATCTCTTCCCTTTTCAGAGAGTCTCCTAGGGCAGCAGCCATTCTAGCATGCCAAAAAGACTCTTGGTTTTAACTTTCTCTCTCAAAGAGCATCCAATTATTTTGAAGTTGTGGTCAAAGAATGTCAAAGGAGCACCTTAATTGTACAATGTCATATAACATGTATTTAGTGGACTGTATTTGGGAAAGCAGGGTCAGAAAAAGGCTTAACAGGAGAAAGTGTTGTGTGTTTCTACCATGGCTGTATTTCTATACAAAAATGTATTTCTGAATTCAATAAAAAATGGGCATATCTAAATGGATGCTTTCCAAAGAAGACATACAGATGACCAACTGGCACATGGAAATATGTTCTTTCTCTCTTGTTAATAGGGGAATGCAAATCAAAACAGCAGTGAACAGGTGTGAGATGATAAACAGCTGTTATCTAAAAGTCTGCTTTAAATGAGTGTTCTTGAGGATGCTGAGAAAAGGAAACGCTTTTACATTGTTGGTAGGAGTATAAATTGGTGCAACTATTATGGAAAGCAATATGGAGATTCCTCAAATAATTGGAAATGGAAATTCCATATGATCCAGTTATTCTATTTCTGAGTATTTATCCTAAAAAGATGAGAACACTAATTCATACAGATCTTTGTACACTGTGCTCATTGCAGCATTATTTGTAATAGCCAAGAATAGAAACTAACTAGGTGCACATCAGGTGAGTAGATAAAGAAGATGTGGTATATATAGACAATGGAATACTACTTGGCTATTAAAAAATATGAAATCGACATTTACAATCACACAGATGAACCTAGAGGGAATTGTGTTTAGTGAAATCATTCAGAAAGAAAAAACAGACACTGTATGATTTCATTCATATGTAGTGCATAGAGAAACTAAGCAAATGAACCCAATCAAATAAAAATAGACTTTTTTACTCTATAAAATCACATCACATCATAGGGGTCCCAGAGGAAGAGAGTGAAAAGTGGCCAGAAACCATATTTGAGGAAATAATAGATGAGAACTTCCCCAATATAAAGAATGAAGCAAGCCTCCAGATCCAAGAAGCTCAAAGAGTTCCTAACAAAAGAAACCCAAACAGATATACACCTAGACATAGCATCATAAAAATGTCAAAAATACATGGTAAAGAAAGACTATTAAAAGCAGCCAGAGAAAAAATGTGTCCCATACAGATGCCCTCCCATCAGATTGTCATCAGACATCTCAAATGGAACTCTGCAGGCCAGAAGAGAATGGAATAATATATTCAAAGTGCTGAAAGAAAAGTATTTTCAACCTAGGATACTATATCTGGCAAGATTATCATTTAGAACTGAAGGAATGATAAAAAACCTTTTCTGACAAGCCAAAGTTAAAGGAGTTTATCACTACAAAATCAGCTTTGCAAAAAATATTAAAGGGTGCTCTATACAGCACAAAGAAACCACACAGAAAAACAGTATGACAGCAAATATTAAAAGAGAGGAGGAAGAGAAGAGAACAAAAATTTGGACAGTTAGAATGAGTGGAAGACTAATATGATTTCAAATAAAATTAGGTAGTAAACATAAAACTGAATGCTATTTTCAGGGCAACTTCAAAATACATCCCCAGGGAGAAAGCAAAGAAGAAAACAAAAGGTGAAATCAATCAAAATATAACTGTACCCACGCAACTTAAAAAGAGATAGAACAAAGTAATGAACTTGAGCAACACACAAAAGACAAATTGTAAAATGACACTAAGCAGTTATATACCAATAATCACCCTAAACGTTATAGACTGAACTCACCAGTCCAATAACAAAGAGTGGCTGACTGGATTAAAAAGCATAACCTAACCTTCTGCTGCATTCAGGAAACCCACCTTCTTCCAAAAGATAAACAAAGGCTCAAAATCAATGACTGGAAGACAATCCTATAGTTGAATAGCAACTACAAAAGAGCAAGAACAGCTATACTCATATCAGATAAAACAGACTTCCATCTAAAAAGCATAACAAAAGACAGAGATAGACAATAGATAATGAAAGGATCGATCCAGCAGAAGACATAACATTAATTAACATACATGCACCAAATGAAGGTGCATCAAAATACATCAAGCAAGTGTTATTAGACCCAAAGGGAGACATTGACAGCAGCACAATAATAGTGGGGGACTTCAACACCCCACTTACAACAATGCACAGATCAACCAGGCAGAAAATTAACAGGGAAACAGTCATTTTGAATGACCATCTGGAACAGATAGGTCAATAGACATATACTGATCACTTAACCCAACGACTGCTGATTTCACTTTCTTCTCAAGCATGCATGGAACGTTCTCAAGGATAGATCATATGCTGGGACACAAACGTCTCTCAACAAATTTACAAAGACTGAAGTCATACCAAGTATCTTCTCTGACCACAATAACCTAAAACTGTAAATCAACCACAAAATAGAAAGCTGGAAGACCCAAAACCAATTGGAAACTCAACAATATGCTCCTGAAGGATTCTTGGGTAAAAGAGTAAATCAAAGAAGAGCTTAAAAATACTTAGAGACAAATGAGAATGAAGACACGAGCTAACAGAAAATATGAGATGCAGCAAAAGCGGTACTAAGGGGAAAGTTCATCACAATCCAGGCCCATGTCAAGAAACAAGAAAAACTGCAAATAAACAACTTAGCTCTACATTTAAAACAACTAGAGAAAAAGAACAATTAAAGCCAAAAATCAGCAGAAGAAAGGAAATAATAAAAATTCGAGCATAAATAAATGAAATAGAAAACAAAAAGACAATCCAGAAGATCAATGAAACCAAAAGTTGGTTCATTAAAAAAATAAAATTGTCAATCCATTGGCTAAACTCACAAAGAAAAAAGGGAGAAAACTCTCATAACTAGAATCATAAATGATAGGGGAGAAGTTATAATAGTTATAATAGATATAACAGAAATTCAAAACATCATAGCCTACTATGAACAGCTCTACACCACCAAAACAGATAAACTTGAGGACATGGACAGATTTCTAGAAAAATATAGTCTACCAAGACTGAACCTGGAAGAACTGGAAAACCTGAACAGAACAATCACAAGGAAAGAAATTGGAAAAGTTATTAAGGGCCTCCCCAGAAATAAAAACCCAGGACCAGATGGCTTCTCCAATGAGTTCTACCAAACCTTCAGAGAAGAATTAACACCTATTCTTCTCAAGCTCTTTCAAAATACTGAACAACAGGGAACTCTCCGAAATACTTTTTATGAGGCTAACATTACACTGATACCAAAAGGTGACAGAGATGTCACCAAGAAAATTACAGACAGATATCTCTAATGAATATAGATGCAGAAATTCTCAACAAATATTAGCAAACCGAATTAAACATTGCATTAAACAGATCACCCATTTTGACCAAGTGGGATTCATGCCAGGGATGCAAGGATGTTTCTACATATGTAAGTCTATTAATGTAATACATCATATCAACAAAAGCAAAGAGAACAACCACATGACCATATCAAAAGATGCAGAGAAAGCTTTTGACAAGATCCTATACCCATTTATGATAAAAAAAAACCCCTCCATAGAATGGGAATAGAAGGTTTATACCTCAACATAATAAAGGCTATATATGAAAAACCCACAGCCAACATCATAGTCAATGGCAAAAAATTGAAAGCATTTCCTCTTAGGTCAGGAACAAGGAAAGGTTGTCCACTGCTATTTAACATTGTACTGAAGATCTTCGCCAGAGCAATTAGACAAGAAAAGGAAATAAAAGGAATCCAAATTGGAAAAGAGGAAATAAAATTATCATTATTTGCAGATGACATGATTAAATATATTGAAAATCCCAAAAACTCTATGAAAAAACTTCTAGGACTCATCAATGAATACAGTAAAGTGGCAGGCTACAAAATCAATGCACAAAAATCTGTCGCATTTTTATGCACAAACAACACACGAGAAAAAAAAATCACACCATTTAAAATAGAAGTTAAACAAATGAAATACTTAGGCATATACCTAACAAAGGACGTAAAAGATCTATACAACAAAAGCTACAAGTCCTTCTTAAGAGAAATAGAGGAGGGCACAAAGAAATGGAAATACATCCCCTGCTCATGGCTGGGAAGAATCAATATCATTAAAATGGCCATCTTACCCAAAGCAATATATAGGTTTAATGCAATCCCCGTTAAAATTCCATGGACTTATTTCCAGAAAATAGAACAATAAATCTTAAAATTTGTGTGGAACAACAAAAGACTCCAAATAGCCAAAGCAATCATTAGAAAAAAGAACAAATCTGGAGGGATTACACTTCCAGATTTTGAACTATATTACAAAGCAATAGTATCAAAACTGTGTGGTACTGGACTAATAACAGAGGCACAGATTGGTAGAATAGAACTGAATCACCAGAAACTGACCCACTTAAATACAGTCAGTTAATCTATGACAAAGGAGCCAAAATCATGCAATGGAAAAAGGAAAGTCTCTTCAACAAATGGTATTGGGAAAAGTGGACATCCACATGCAAAAGAATAAAGCTAGGGCACTCTCTAACACCATTCACAAAAATTAACTCAAAGTGGATTAGAGATTTGGACATAAGACCAGATACCATAAAGTTCTTAGAAGACAATATAGGAAAGACTTTCCATGACATTAATCATAGAGAAGTCTTTGGGGACTCAACTCCAACATCAAGGAAAACAAAAAGAAAAATAAACAACTTGGACTATATCAAACTAAGGAGCTCCTTCACAACAACAAAAAACATCACCAAAACCAAAAGGAAATCTACTAACTAGGAGAAGATATTTGCTTTCGCTATTTCTGACAAAGGCTTAATATCTAAAATATACAAAGAACTCATAAAACTCAACAACAAAAGAACAGGCAATCCAATCAAAAAATGGAAGGAGGAATTGGAGAGAGTTTTCTGAAGAGACTATACAGCTGGCCAACAGGTGCATTAAATTAAGTTCCTACTCACTGGCTATCAGGGAAATGCAAATTAAAACAACAATGAGGTATCACCTTACACCTGAAAGACTGGCTATTATCCAAAAGTTTGGAAGCAACGAATGTTGGTGAGGATGTGGAGAAAAGGGAACACTTTTGCACTGTTGATGGGAGAGCAAATTGGTACAAGCCCTATGGAGAACAGTTTGGAGATGCCTCAAAAGACTGAAGATGGAAATCTCATATGATCCCATAATTCCACTTCTGGGCATCTACCCAAAAGATACAAAAGCACCCATCTGAAGAGATGTTTTCATACCTATATTTATCGCGGCCCTATTCACAATAGCTAAGAACTAGAAATTACCTAAGTGCCCAACATCAGATGAATGGATAAAGAAGATGTGTTATACATATACAATGGAATACTACACAGCCCTTAGAAGAAATGAAACCCTGTCATTTGAATCAATATGGATGGAACTAGAGGGGATTATGCTAAGTGAAACAAGTCAAAAGAAGAAAGAAAGATACTAGATGACCTCACTCATAGATGGAATGTGAATAGACAAAACAAAGGAACAGATGAAACATAGCCAACCCTGAAACATTTGCAACAGAACTGAGGTTACCAACAGGGAATGGGGGGGCAGGGACAAATGGTGGTGGAGCCGACTGAACAATGGGAAGGAACACTTGGTGATTTGGTGGAGGGCATGGTATGTTGAAATATATCTAAGAAATGGGGGACCTATATACAGGAAATTATTTTAATGTGTAGAATAATTACTATGATAAAAAAATAAATGAAAAAAATCACATTAGTGATTACCAGAAGGTAAATGAGAGAGGGGCAGGCAAAATGGGTAAAAGGGGTCTATTATATGGTAAAGGGTAAATTGGGCTGCAGGTGGTAAACAATATATTATAACAGATTCTGATTTACAATGATGTACATCTTAAACCTATATAATACTGCTGTGATGCAATGTTCCTTCAGTCAAATTTTTAAAAGGATATCTGTTTCTTCTTTTCACAAATGAGGTAATCATGTACTGTAATTAGTTAAAATAATGGATACTAGAACTAGGCTGATATTTGAGTTCAAATATTAGCACCAACATTTGATAGCTTTGTAAATTGATTAAGATCCCTCATTTCCTCATATGTGATATTTAAAAAAATAAAAGTACTTTCATTATAAGGTGACTGTTCTCATATCTAAAGACAAAATACAAATGGAAATCAGTGGTTAAGCGTAAAATGTGCTTTTAAAGAACAATACATTTCTGTTTCCCAATATCCTTTCTACTTCACCAAATTCGGAATCCATGATTCTGCTTTTGTTGTGTAAAAATTATACTGGAATATGGAAGTTTTATTGACAAAATGTGTAACCCCACGACATACTCAGGCAAGAAACATTCACAAATATATTTTGTTGTAACAGTGTCTATTCATTTCAGGCAGCCTTGGTGTACACATAAACATACACATGTGCATAAATGCCCATGCACCTATGCACATACATGTTACAGCAAATTTATATATACATGTAGATACATGTACATGTATATACACATACATATATACATATATATACACACACACATTTAATACTGAGGTTTTTTTCCATTCTGGAGGGCACTGCACTAAGCAAACAAGGATATCTAAAACACTGATTTTTAAACCAATTAGTTCTTAACTGATTTGTAGAAAAATATTGATACTGGCACTTACTGAACATTTAAGATATGCCATCACTGTTTTAAGTATTCCATTAGCATTGACCAATTTAATCATATGCAGTTAACAATTAGAGTGCAACACACCCTTTTTCATTTCACAGCATGAAGATAAAAAAAAATTGGTGATTATTAAATTAGACTTGCTGAGAAACATGTCTTTATTCCTAAGAGAATCACCCACATCTAATACAATTTTTATTGAAAATAACAAAACCAAACCTGGGCACCTCACACGGAATAGCATCCCTGTAAAGGATTATTGATCAAATCTAAAAGACTCTTCTTGAAGCCAACATGATTGGATTCTATGTGATCAAATATCCATTGGTGAAGAGGGAGCATGCTGTCTGAACAAAAGCAAAAGACACTACAAGATAAGATGGGTACCTAATAGAGTTTAAAGGTTTGGGAATGCACTGCCTATTATCTTCTGCTCTTCAAATAGGGTCCATTCTTCAGAGAGAGCAGCTTCCCGGAAACAGTTATTATCCAGGGAGAAGAGGTGAATGTCCTGCTGGAAAGCCCTGTGACATTCACAGGTAGAGAGAATTTTCATCCACAGCGTTCCCCTGTGGTGGCAGGCTGATTAAAAATCCAGCAACATTCTGTACATAGGATTGATTAAAGGGGTCCTTGGAAGCTAGAGAATATAGAGGAGAGGGAATCTTGCAGAGAAGAGAGCACAAGAGAATATTTTAATTCTGAGTGAATGTCGCCTACATTTCAGGCTTTTTGTTAAATTGCATATACATAGATAGACTTAAACCAGGATAGCAAGATACTTTGAAGTTAATCCTGACGTAAACCATCATTCAAGTCCAGAGAGGTGCACATGTGGGTCAACAAAAGTATCATAGCAATTTCATTGCAATATAAACTGAAAATGGAATAATCATCCAAAGAAACTGAGATAAAACATTTACTTTTATCATTTTATTATTTCTTTTGCTTACAGTGCTATAGCTTTTTAGGTTGTTAAATTAGTACTTCATTCTGTGTGCATTTCATACCACACCCATCAACAGAATTCTAGTGTCATTTACCACACCTAGTTAATTCCTTCCTCCCCTCACCCTGGTAGCTAGTCTTAGATCCTGTGATTTTTGTTGAGATTTCTCTGTTTCTTTATAATCCACATATGAGTAAAGCCATCGAGTACTTTTTTTCTTTCTGCTTACTTTGCTTACCATAATCACGTCTAGTTCCATCCAGGTTGTTTCTAAAGACACAATTTCATCTTTCAAACAGCTGCATAGAATTGTGTGTGTGTGTGTGTGTGTGTGTGTGTGTGTGTGTATAAACAGCTTCTTTATCCACTCATCTGTTAATGGGCATTTAAGTTGTTTGCATGTCTTGGCAATTGTGAATTGTGCTGCTATGAACATAGTGATGTAGATAACTTTTTCTGATGAGAGATTTTATAAACTCTGGGTATACGCCTAAAAGTGGGATTGCTGGATCAAATGGTAGGTTCATCTTTATTTTTTTGAGGAACCAACATATTATTTTTCCAAAGACATAATGCTAATTTACATTCTCACCAACAATATAGGAAGTTTCCTTTTTCTCCACACCCTCTCTAAAGCTTATTTCTAGTCTTTTTAATAAAAGCCATTCTCATTGGTGTGAGGTTATATCCTATTGTGTTTTTTTATTTGCATTTCTCTGGTAGTGAGTGATGCAGAGCATTTTTTCATATGTATAGACCATTTGTGTATCTTCTCTAGATAGATGTCTGTCCATCTCGTGCACATTTTTTGAGTATTTTGTTTGCTTTTTTGTTTTTGAGGTGTATGAGTTCTTATATATTTTGGAGAATAAGCTCTTGTTTGATGAATGATGTGCAAATATAGTCTCCCATTCAGTGGGTTGCCTTTTTTTTTTAGTGGTGGTTCTTTCTCTGTTCCAAAGCTTTTTATTTTGATGTAGTCCCAAGTGTTAAGTTTTCCTTTAGTTTCTTTTGCCATAGGTGTCATTTCCCAAAAACATCTCAGAGGTTGACGTTAAGAACTTTTTCCTACAATTTCCTCTATGTATTTTATATTTTCAGGTCTTACAATAAGGTCTTTGATCCATTTAGTAATAATATTTATGGCATCATAAATAATATAACTTTATTATTTTGCTGCAGGTTGTCCTGTTTTCCCAGCACCATTTGTTGAATAGACTTTTCTTCCTCCATTGTATGTTTTTGACTCCTTTGTCATAGATTAGCTACCCATATAGGTGTAGTTTTTTTTTTCTTGGCTCTCATTTTTATTATACTTGTTTGTCTGTTCTTGCTCCAATACCAATTGTTCTGTAGTATACGTTAAAGTCAGGGAATATGATTCCTTAATTTTTTGTGCTGTACAAACTAGTATTGTTTGTTCAACGTCCTTGGAAAATGGTCTAGAATAGTGATCTGAATTTCATTAAATCTGTATATTGCTTTGGGAAATAAGGTCATTTTAGTTCTTTGATTCATGAGCATGGAATATTCTTTCATCTCTTTCTGTCTTCCATTTCTTTTAACAATGTCTTGTAGTTTTCAGAGTATAGTTCTTTCACCACGTTTCTCCTTTCTTAACTATTCTTTTTTGGTGTAAATGTGAATGGGATTTTTTTCTTGATTTATTTTCTCTAGTTCATTGTTTGTAAATAAAGAGATGGCACACCCTGGTAGAGTAGTGGTTTGGTCTATGGCCTCCAGCCTGAGCACAGTTCACATATATCCCAAGGACCCAGGTTTGCGTCATTGAGTGGGGCACACAACCAAGATGTACAACTAAATAAAAATAAATAAAATGCTTCTTCCTCTCTCTTCCTGCCAGCTTGTCTGCTCTCCTTCATTCCTACCTGTACTTTTTCTTTAAAAATGTTTTTTAAAATGCTATTGATCTTAGTGTTTTATTGTTTCTAACAGTTCCTTTAGAGTCTTTTGGGTTTTCTTGTGTAATATCAGATCACCTACAAATAATGTTCATTTTATTTCTTCTTTTCCAATTTGGATTCCTTTGATGTTCTTTTGTTGCCTTATTGCTCTCGCCAGGACTTCCAGATCTATATTGAATAGTAGTGAAAGTGGGCATCCTTGTCTTGTTCCAGATCTGAAGGAAACACTTTCAGTTTGTCAACATTGATTATGATGTAGCTGTAGATTAGTCATATTGTTTTTATTATGTGAAGGTATGTGTCTTCTATTCCCAGTGTAGTGAGAATTTTTTTATCATGAATGGGTGTTGTCTTGTTAAATGCTTTCTCTGAATCTATTGATATCATATGTTCTTTTTGTTTTTCCCTTTGTTAATGTGGTGTATTAAATTTTTGATTTGCCTTTGTTGAAGCATCCTTGAATCCCCGAAATAAATCCCACTTGCTCATAATGCATAATTTTTAAATGTGTTGTTGAATTTGTTTTACCAAATCTTCTTGAAGATTTTTGCATCTATATAGATAAGTGATACCTGTCCATAATTTTCTTTTCTGGTACTGTCCTCACTTTATTTTGGAATCAGGGTAATTTTAGCTTCAAAGAATTTGAGAGTTTCTCCTCTTTAACTTTGTGGAAGATTTTAAGAAGCATGGGTATTAGTTCGTCTTTGAATGTTTGGTAGAACTCACTAGTGAAGCTGTCTGGTTCTGGGTTTTTGTATTTTGAAGACTTTTGATTACTGCTTTGATTTCTGAACTCGTAATTAATTTCTTCAAATAATCTGTGCCTTTCTGGATCAGTTTTGGAAAGTTGTAAGATTCTAGAAATCTGTTCATTTCAAATATTGATGAATTTGTTGCAGTATAGGTGTACATAATATTCTCTTATAATCTTTTATATACTGTGATGCATGTTGTAATCTCACCTCTTTCATTTCTGATTCTTGTTATTGGGGGTGTCTCTCTTTTTTCTATGTGAGTCTGGCTGATGGTCTATATATTTTGTTTATTTTTTTCTGAGAATCAGCTATTGGCTTTCTTTTTCTTTTGAATGGTATTTTTGTTTTAAATTTCATTTGGCTCTGTTGTTTTATTATTTCCTTCTTCTATGATGTTTGTTTCGACTGATCTTCTTTTTTTAATTCCTTTGGCTGTGTGACTGGAATTTGGCTTAAGATGTCTCTTGGCTTTTGATGTGTGATTGTATTACTATAAACTTTCCTCTTAGAACTAATTTTGTTGCATCCCACATATTCTAGTAGCTCATTGCTTTGTTTTTGTTTGTTTCCAGTTAATTTTTTATTTCATCTTTCATTTCTTCATCGATCTAAGAATTGTCTAGAAGCATGTTGTTTTATCTCCATATCTTTATGGTTTTCCTTTTTTTCTGGTTCATTTCTGGTTTCACACCCATGTAGTCAGAAAAGAAGCTATCTATAATTTCAATCTTGCTAAAAGTATTAAGACTTGTTTTATGTCCCAGATCATGGTCTATCCTAGAGAATATTCAATGTGCACTTGAGAAGAATGTATAATAATTGTATCAGAGTAGAAAGTTTTTTAAGTCCATATGATCTATTATTTCATATAGGGCCTTTATTTCTTTGTTGATATTGTTGCTGGGTTATCTATCTATTGATGTAAGAGGGGTATTGAAACCACCTACTATAATTGCGTTGCCGTCAATGATTCCTAACAGACCTAAGTCTGTTAGTATTTGTTTTATATATTTAGGTGGCTGGCATTTGGTTTTGGCTTTTAGCATCATATATATATGATATTTTATATCATATATACATATAATAGTTTTTTCTTCTTGATGGATTAACCCCTAGACCATGATCTAGTTTCCATCTTTGCTTTGTGTTACTCCTTTTAGGTGGAATCTATCTTGTCTGATATTAGTTTTGCTGTTTCTGATTTCCTTTCATACTCATTGCTTGAATATATTTTTCATAGCCTTTCACTCTCAACTTAAGTCTGTCTTTTGATCTGATATGGCAAAATATCAGTGGGTTCTGGATTTTTAAAAATTCATTTAGCCACTCTGTCTTTTGATTGGTGAGTTTATTCTATTCACATTGAGGGTAATTATTGAAAGGTAAGGTTTTGGTGCTGTCATTTGATCCTTTGTTTTCTGTTAGCTTTATATCTCTGTTGCTTATTTACCCATTTGTTTCTGTTGGCTTTTGGATGGTTTTCGATGCTGATTTCCCCTGATTATTTCTTTTTCATCTATGTAACTCTGTAAGATTTGGGTTTGTGGCTACCTTATGCATGTCTCTAGCTTAAGTCATCTACTACAGATTTTTTCTGAGTTTATGTTTTAACATCATACTGGAGGTCTTAGCCAGAGCAATTAGGCAAGAAAAAGAAATAAAAAGAATCCAAATTAGAAAGTGATGCTATCACTATTTGCAGATGACATGATAATATATGCAGAAAGCCCTAAAAACTCCATAAAAAGCCACTAGAATTAATCAATGCATACAGTAAAGTGGCAGGCTACAAAATAAATGCATAAAAATTTGTTGCATTTCTATATGCAAACAATAGGATAGAAAAGGATGAAATCAAGGAAACTACCCTTTTACAATAGAAGCAAAAATAATCAAATACCTTGGAATAAACTTATCAAAGGAGATGAAAGACCTCTACAATTAAAGCTATATGTCTTTCTTAAAAGATATAAAGGAAGATACAAAGAGATGGAAAGATATCCTGTGCTCTTGACTGGGAAGAATTAACATTTTCATATAGCCATCTTAACTTAAAAATATACAGATTTATGCAATCTTCATCAAAATCCCATGGGCATATTTCAAGGAAATAGAACAACATTTTTGTAACTTGATATGGAATGATAAAAAAACACTGAATAGCTAAAGCAATCATGAGAAAAAAGAACAAAACTGGAGGCATAACACTCAGTTATATACTACAAAGTTATATACTACAAAAGTTATATATTACAAAGCAATAGTGATCTGTATGGTACTGGAATAATAACAGAAAACACAGATCAATGTAATAGAACTGAATCAGCAGAAATAGACTCACTCATATCTGATTAATTTTTGACAAAGTATCCAAGAGCATGTAGTGGCAAAAGGAAAGACTTTTCAATAAATGCTGTTGGGAAAACTGGACAGCCACATGCAACAGAATGAAGCTAGATCACTCTGTAACACCATACACAAAAAAATAATTCAAAATGGATTAGAGAATTGTATTTAAGACCAGAAACCATAAAATATTTAGAAGAAAGCACAGGCAACATGTTCCATAGCATTGGCTTTAGAGAGCTCTTTGGGGACTCAAATCTAGCAGCAAGGGAAAAAAAATAAATAGGACTACATCAACCTAAAAATCACAGTTTTGTTTACCATAACATTTTGATTTTTTTCACTGGATTTTTGGTCTGAGAATACCATTTGCCATAATTCTAAAAATGTAACTCAGTGGTCTATATTTTAATTACAATGTAACATGCTGTGAGTTGCTTAGAATAACAACAATTTATTATTTTTCTTTTTTTGAAATTTGTCTTATTTTCTTTAGGCTTTATATATTAATGCTAGGATTTGGAAATGAAATTCATTTAAAAATAAATATTTAGTAACAAATTCAATCTAGATATCCAAAGAGTAAGCAAAATGTATATAGACACATACTGACACACACATATATGTACATTGACACATAACTAGAATTCTATTAGATGCCTTGCTGTCAAGGAGTTTAATTAAAATCTTTGTAATGAAGGAATTTATTGCAACTTTTACTATAACTTAAAAAATTGAAAACAAATTCTGCTACCTAAGAATTGGAGACTGTGTATTTCTTGACTTGGGTGGTTATGTTTGTATTTGCTCTACATTATTTTTTTGTTTTGTACTCTTTTGCTTTTGCATGTAATTGCGCACCATAAAGGAGAAAGAAAAACTAGAATGCACTATTATTTCTAATTTAATATTTATTGTGGTAACTTTGATTTACAAAATAATATAAACCCATAGTACAGGTTCCCCATTACTCAAGTATATATGACAACACATGCGGCCCACTACAAAATTACCAAAGCTCTTCACTGTTGTCCATTGAACTCCACCAACACTTTCCCCCAACCCATTCCCTAATGGTAACCTTCATTCTGTTGTTAATGCTCAAAAGTTGCTTTTGTTTAGTCTGTTCCTTTGCTTTGTTTCCACAAGAATGTGAGCATCCAGTACTTGTTTTTTTCCTTCTGATTTATTTCACTTAGCATAATCCCCTCTAGTTCCAACCATGTTGTCACAAATGACAGGATTTTATATTTTTAGGTTTGTGTAGTATTCCATTGTGTACATATACCACTCTTCTTTATCCATTCATTTGAAGATATGCACTTAGCTATAATCCAGTTCATGGTAATAATTCATAATGCTGCAATAAACATGGCGAAACATATATCTCTATGATTTAGTGCTTTTGTGTCTCTGGGGTAAACACCCAGGAGTGGTATCTCAGAATTGTATAGGATTTCCATTCAAAAATTTTTAACGAGTCTCCATACTGCTTTCCATAGGGGTTGCACCAATTTGCACTCCCACTAACAGTGTGAAAGTGTTCCCTTTTCTCCACATCCTCACATTTGTTGCTTCCAAACTTTTAGGTAGTGACCAATCTCACAGCTGTAAGGTGCTATCTCGTTATTGTTTTGATTTGCATTTTCCCAGTAACAAGTGATGAGGAACATCTAGAAAAAAACTTAATAACATTGCTCATATGTGGAGGTGAAAGAGGGAAGCTTTTTCTTTCTTTTCTAATTTATTTTTAATGTTTTTCTCCATTTTATGTGCTTATTTCATACAGTGAACACAATTCTCTCTGGATTAAGAATGCATTGATCCTTTATTTAAACGAAGCAGATATTCTCTGTTGATTTTCTTTGCTGAGAGAAACTTTAACCATGGCAAGAACATTATGAAAATATCAAAGTTTTATTGATAAGCTTTAAGAACATCTTTGTTTTATCCTCGCAAATTTGTCCAGATTGAGTGGTATCATTGTGAATTCTGCCTTGCCCACTATATCATCTCCCATAATTGTTTTGATTACATAATTTTTAAATATTTAAAATTTTAATTTTATTGTCATGAGAACACTGTATGAAATCTACACTCTGAACAAACTTTTAAGTGTGCTATACATTATTGCTGATAAGTACAATGCTGTACAAGCTCTAGAGCTTATTCATCTTGATTAACTTAACTTTATGCTTTTTTTATTAATAACTCTCCACTTCCACCTCTTCCTAGTCCTTGGCAACCATTACTTCAGTCTTTGATTCTATAATTTAAGCTATTTTGGATAATTCATATAAATGGAATAATGCAGTATTTGTCTGTCTATGACTAGTTCACTTCACTTAGTATAAAATCCATAAGGTTCATCCATTTTGTCATGTATTTCAGAAGTTCCTTCTCTTTTAAG
This sequence comes from Solenodon paradoxus, assembly GCA_004363575.1. Classification (NCBI taxonomy): domain Eukaryota; kingdom Metazoa; phylum Chordata; class Mammalia; order Eulipotyphla; family Solenodontidae; genus Solenodon; species Solenodon paradoxus. Next base: position 19,572 of record RJWH01006012.1, on the reverse strand, counting down.
ACTAAATAGTATCCAATTGTATATGTACACATACTATATTTTCTTCATCCAATTATCTACTGATAAGAAATTAAGTTTTTTCTGCATCTTGACTATTTTGAATAGTGGTGCAATGAAAAAAGAGTGCTAATATCTCTTTAAGATCCTAATTTATTTTCAGGGTGAGGGCAGGAGGGAGAATAAATAACCAGAAATTAGATTTCTGGATCATATAGTAGTTTTTTTATTACTTTTTTTGAGGATTCTCATTATTTTTCATAGTGGCTTTTTCTTCTTTAAAAAAATATTATGTTATTTTGACCCTTGAATAATCTCATTTTAAACTGCCAGGGTCCACTTAGATGCAGATTTTCTTGTGAACATATGACATAAACTTATGATATCAGTAAATACAGTACAGTATGCTAAATGTATTTTTGCTTATGATTTTCTTAATACTTTCTCTTCTGTAACTTAATTTATTGCAATAATACACTATATATAACATACGAAATATGTGTTAATTGGCTATGCTATCTATAAGGTTTCTGGTCAATATCAGACTATTAGTAATTAAGTTTGAGAGGAGTCAAAAGTTATATACAGATTTTCAACTGAATGGGGGTTGGCATCCATAATTGCTATGTTTTTCAAGAGTCAATGAGCAACCAAAGATCTGAGATAAAACAACACACAGCTTTGTATATTCATATATATTATAGAATACACCTTAATGGAGGACCTACTCAAGAATAATAGTGCAAATTATTATACCTTTAAATTAGTATAGCGAAATGTTTGATTAAGGTGTTGTTGGTAGGCAATGATGGTGTCATGTTTCTCTTATATTGTACAGTGGCACCCAAGAATTTCCCTGAAAGAGCTCTTCGATTTGCACTATGGATTTCAAAGTATGACACAAAAATTAGTGGAACAGAACTGAGGACTCAGAAATAAATCCACACATATATGAATAGCTAATTTATGATAAAGGGGCCATGAGCATAAACTGGAGTAAGAACAGTTTCTCCAATAAATGGTACTAGAAAAAATGGACAGCCACATGCAAAAGAATAAAACTAGATCACTGTATTATACAATACACAAAAGTTAATTGAAAATGAACTAAAGACTTGAAACTGTAAAATGACATAAAAGTAAACACAGATGACAAACTCTTTGACATCAGTCTTGGTGTCTAGAGAAACCAAAATAAAAGTAAACAAATAAGACAACATCAAATTAAAAAACTGCTATACAGTGGGAAAAAAAGCGTTAATGTAAAAGGGCAGCCTACTGGATGTGAAAGGATATTTGCAAATCATATGAAAAACAAAGGGTTAATATCCAAAATTTTATTAAAAACCCATAAAACTCAAACACAAACAGCCTGATTTTTAAAATGAGCAGAGGATATAAATAGACAATGCTCCAAAGAAGCCATACAGATGACCATCAGGCACAAGTAAAGATGTTCAGTATTCTATTATAAAAATGTCATTTAAAACCACAAAATATCACCTTACACCTCTGAAAAATATATCAAAAAGACAAAAAACATTAAGTGTTGATGAAATTGTACAGAAAAAGGGAACCTTCATATATTGTTGATGGTAATTTATATTGGCTGCAGCCATTATGGAAAACAGTATGGCGATTCCCAGAAAAATAAGAATAGAAACTCCATATAATCCAACTATCCCATTTCTTAGTATTTATCTAAAGAATAAGAAAACATTAATTCAAAGACATATATGCACCCTCACATTCATCGCAGCATTATTCACAACAGTTAAGAGTTGGAATAACATAAATGCCTACTGATATTAATGAGTGTATAAAGAAGATGTGGTACATATATATATATATATATATGTGTGTGTGTGTGTGGTATGGATACACAATGAAATACTACTTACTATGAAAAAATGAAATTCTGCCATTTATAAAAATAAGAGAAGCCTAGAGAGTGTTACGCTAAATGAAATAAGTCAGATGGAAAAAATCAAACACTATATGACTTTACTCATATATGGCAGGTAAAGTAATGAACAGACAAAACAAAAACAAAGCAACTCTTAGACTATATGAACAAATTAATGGTTGCTAGAAGGGAAGAGGAGATGTGAGTGAGGTAAATTGTGTATGGTGATGGGTGGAAACTACTTTTGGTGATGATCATAGTGTAATACATACAGATGATGTTACATAAGTGTATACACCTAAAACCTATATAATGTTATAATCCAGTGTTACTTCAATTCAAAAAAATTGTGTTTTCAGGACAAAACTACTCTTGCGCACATTTGTGCACTCACGAATATATGTATTGGATATGTTATACATGTGCCAATGCGAACAAAGTGCATTGGAATTAAAAACTATTTCAGAAAGTAGAACTACTGATCATAAGTCTCATCCGCTGTGGAAAACTCTTGGATAATACTGTTTCCATTCCCCATAAGATTCTGGCAGGAGATATGAGCATCCTCATTTTATGGAACAGAGTCCAGTGATGTTAAGGAACTTGCCCTCAATCAATACTGTGATCACACTGAATTCAAAGATTCTCCTGGCTGCTCTTAACACATGGTCTTGACCCCAGTCAGACTTTACCTAGGGTCTTCAGTGTCCCAGATAATTCTAATTTGAAGATAATTTTCAGAAATGATCACTTACTGGTCTTAACTATCACCTGCTCTGAGTTTGAAGAATAATTTTAAGACACAGGTTCTTTCTGTGGTCCACTCACTGCCATAATTCCCTTCAGTGTTACCCTGTTTGGGAGATGTGTGTTGTCTGGGCCATGTGCCTAAGGAACTGGAACATGAACTGGATCAATCCTTGGTTGTTCTTGGGTCAATTCAAGAGTCCCACCCCATTCTCTACCAAGGGGGTAGAAAGAGCTTCATCAAACATACATATCTACTGTAGAATCCAGGATTCTCAATAAACATTTCCTTTGGGGCACAAACAACCAGAGGTAAGCTCCTGGGTTTTGCCATTTTCAATCTCTGAACTTAGGCAGGATGTTCAGTCATTGGTAGAAAAATCTTTTTTTTTCTATCAACTTAGGTTCAAATAGTGGATGCCTGTGAATTAACTGACAATAGACAATTAGCAGGAGAAAAGACAAGCCACTTGGGTGAACTCAGTAATGAGTGACTCAATAAACAGTATAAAGAGAAAGATCTACATGCCATACTTTTTTAAAAGTAGAGAGGTAAGGGCTTCATTGGGAAATTATGAAGGGGTCTATTGAGCTGTTTGATAACATTTACCATTGTGTGTGGGGGGGTAGGGGTTGGAGGCTGAATCTGTATTTTCCAGTGTTAAGAGTTAGTCTTCTTTTGGTGCGCCCTGGTGGAGTAGCAGGTGGGCACAATCCACATACATCCTAAGGACCCGGGTTCATGTCCTGGGGGCAGGGGTGAAGAACAACGAAGATGTACAACTGAATAAAATAAAGTACTTTCTCCTCTCTCTCCCTGCCTGCTTGCCTACTTGCCTTCATTCCTGCCTTCATCTTTCCTTTAAAAAAAGTCAGTAAACTTTCAAACAGAAAACTACTTTAGAGTGAGGAGCAGGTCAATGGCAGCCATAATTTTGGTAGGTTCTGCGTAAGTTTAGACAGTATTGCTTTCTGTGACTGCCATCTGTTCTGATGTTGTCAGTTTAAAATCATCTCCATATCACGGGTGAGCTACTAATTCCTTCACGGTCCTTCGGGGTACTGTTCCGACCCTATTTCCTCACCTGGCATGTGGGGGCAACTTGAGCTTTTCAGGTGGGCTCTGAGGATTCCCGGAATAACATGGGGCTTACTGACAGTGGAGCCAGGGGGACAGTAAACACGTTCCCTCCCTTTTCTCTTACCACACATTCTATCCCTGGCCCTCAGCGTCCAGCCCCGCATCTGTTGCTGCTTCAATACTATCTCCCCTTGAATCGCAACCCCCTCAAGGTCCCTTGATATGCCCACTCAGCTTTCCAAAAAGCGGGGGAGATGTTCGTGAATCCAAGGAGAAGTTCCCTGGTCACAGCTTCATGGAAAGTGATTTCCTGACTCTACGGCTCCCTCCAACGAGCCACATGTCTCTGGCTGAAACCTCAGGACTTTCCTGGGCGCTTCCCATGAGCCAGGCCCTGTGCCCTTCTTCTCTCTGACATTTCAGGCAAACCTGTAGCTCACTGGTCCCCTCCCCCTCCACAGTAGCCTCTAGATCCTCCAGGCTCCACCCACACTCTGCCCTTTGCACCAAGAGGACAATTGCCATCTCTGAGAACCCCTGAGTCTATTCCTGCCCGCAGAAAATAGCTCTGCAGCTAAGAGTCCTCTGCGGGATGCTCACTTCTTCCGGGTTCTCCGGGAGGCCTGGTTAATCACTGTCGTCTGTCCTCCACGTGTTTGCGTATCAGTGTCCCTCTGTGGCTGTGCTAGCAAGTCTCCGTGTGCGTGCGGGGTTCGGGCAGTGAGCCCCAGGGCTACGGAAGGGCCTGTGGGCTGAGGAGCCGCTGAGCATCTGAAGAACACAGGGCCTGAAAACCAGATGGAAGAAGGGAACAGGAATCGGGGTCATCTGGGGATAATGCATTTAGAGAACTGACCACAGTGCACTCCCTGTGGGCTTCAGTATCCAAAAATCTTGAGTTAGGGTTCTTATTCTCCTTTACACTACATGTGTGACTTAGCTTTGTTTCCTAATTTCCATGGGTCTTAATTTCCTCTATAGTAATGACAAGAATATTTTTTAGAAGAGCTATTAGGATTAAAACACAGAAGATATATAAAGTAGTTTATAAAATGCACATCACTAGGTTAATATTACTTGACTGAATCTTAATTTCATTTAAAACATTTCATAACACTATGTTGTGTTCTTAGTTTTTAATCAGAATTCTATTTCCTTTAAAACATACATTTTTATTTCAAAAAAGAAAGGCATGTTAAATAAAAGTACAGATTGTACACAGATAAAGCAAAACCCATTAAGAGTGACATTAGAATGATTGAGATCAAGGAAATGCTAAAGCAAAACCTTACATGTACTATAAATACTAGCTACTATACAGAATGTCAAGGATAATGAGTCAGATTTCTTCACTCTTAAACACTAACTGCTGATTAGGAGAATTTTCTTGGTACCTGCTACACAAAAGCAAATACATATGACACTTTTAATCAGTAGTATCTTCTGCTCTACATACACATTGGGAAAATGATTTTTCTCATCAATATTACTTACAAAAGAATAATTCAAAATTGAGTGGTACTTAACAGGATTTAATTTTAATTTTTTCTTAGTTTTGTGGAAGGAACATTGCATAACATTATATGGGTCAAGGTGTGCTTCATTGTACATCAACATTTGTATATCAATTATATTTGTTAATCAATATCTGTGTTTACCACCATCAGTCCAATTCTTCCTTCACCATGTGTTTAACAGGATTTAGGCAGTGAACAGGCTGCTTGATTTACAAAATCCAATGAAGTATGGTCCTTGCCCTAAAGTGTCTTATGGTCTAGTGGGGAAAACAAACACATTATCAATCAAAGAACGTTTTGAGCAAATACAGCGTGTCAAGAACTCTTCTAGTATCAATATCACACAGCTGTCTAATGTTAGAGTCCTTTCAGTTCTGAATCTCTTGACTCCAATCTGCAATATGTTTTATTTCTAGTCACCAAAGCATTCCCATGTTTTTTGCTTCTACTTAAAATCTGTTGAAGTCTCTAAAGAAAGTTTTTTTTAACTTCCCCATACAGGAAACTTGAAGGTGAGAGCTGTGCCTTGCTGTGATCGGCTTCCAGACCTTTTAGCTTACCTTTCCGAGATAAAGACTGCTTCCGATGAACCCCTCTCCTAGCATTGGGCCCCACTGAAATGGCAGAAACAGGGGTAACTGCAGCTCCACAGTCCTGTACGCTGGGTAAAACAGACACCTTCCACAAAAGGGCCCAATATTGTGGCTCTCATGTTCCAAGTTATCTGCTCCTTCCTAACATATGAAAAGTGTTAGGAATATATACTAATGGCCTATTGGTTTTAGCACACCTTCTCTGAGCTTTGATTGAGAGTGACCTGGCCCTTTATGGGGATGTTAAGGCCTGCAGTGTGTCTGGATTTTCCATATGTGAACCCTTTTGAGAACAAGATGACTGTCTCATTGGGAATTATACATGCTACTACATGTGAAATAACTAAACTATCACCATAGTGAGTGGAAAGAGGATCAGCTTTACCATCAAACACACTTAGGTTTATGTCTCACCTACAGCATTTACTACTTATTCACTGATACCTACCCAAAACTCCATTGAGAAAAAATTAATGTTATATTAATTTGTAGAGCACAGAATAGATCACCAAGCAAAGTGATCATTTATTTATCCATTTACATGTCTCCCTCCCACTAAACTCTGAGTACCTTGAGATCAGAATGTCTATATAATTCATCTCTGTGCCCTCCACATCTAGCACAGTACCAACTAGTTAATCAATTACGTTCATGGTCTCGTCCTCTGGAAAATGAGGTGATTCCATTTGGAAGTTCTTTTCAAAGTTTATATCCAACAGTTTTATGAAAACTACTAACAAACATAGAAAATTTAAATTTTCCTGTATTGTTACTTTAACTTGGCATTTTTATTTAAGTTTTTGATTTGAATGTGACTAGATATAGGCCACGTTTGTTTCTTTTTTTCCTAGTATCCAGATTTTTTATTTATTTCTTGCATTTGAAGTACTGCTCGATGACATCCTTGGTCAGGGACTATTTGCTATAGTCCTTAACTACCATGCAACTGCAGCCAACCACTTTTCGGGGTTTCCCCTCTCCGTCAGTTTTACAGAGGCCTACCCATTCCACTAGTTTCTTGTTGTCATCAACCTTAATTAGGCTGATTTGGTGTTCAGCACAAAGGGCTTCCACCAACTTGACATATAGAGGCTCATCACAGTTGGAAGTAAGCACACAGAGATGGGCTTGGCTTGTCTAAGGCTCTGGCAGCTTCACCAATTCCACATGCAAGGCTATCGTGGATGAGGGTGGTCTTCAGCACCTCTTGTAATGCAGTATTTCCGTCCATTACAGCTCCAGCAGGAATGCCTTCCTCGGCCACAGCTGTGGGTTACAGGTGGTGCTGATTCTTGAGTGCACCCGGGCCTCTGCCTCCACACGACTCGGTGGCAGCAGGGAAAGAGCTGTTGCTTTGTTGTACACTAGGCTGGATGATAAATACAACTAGCAGTAGAAGGAGTACAACAGTAACATTACCCAAAATAAATGTCATAAAATTCATTGTGAAGGTGAAGATTTTATCAAAAGGTTGCATGGAGTCATGGAAAAATAAACTACCTCTTTTCCGAATCACTTCATACTGCAAGAATTGATGTCCCGACAGTTGAAATAGTTTGTCCAATGTTACACAAGTATGAACTGCTTGGGTGTGATTGGAATGCAGATATATACTAGATACATCTTAAGATTATTCATTGTTTATGCAGAAGAAGCAAAAAGGAACACAGCAAACACCATCCAGGAAATAGAGTGGGGTTTTATTTTTTCAAAGGAAAGGTGCAGACAGGAATAAAGAAGCAGAGAAGGCAGGCAGAAAGAGAGAGAACTAAGAAGCATTTTATTTAGTTTATTTAGTTGTTCATTCTTGTTTTTTCTCCTGGCCCCAGGACATGACCCCAGGTCCTCTGGGTGTATGTGGACTGCACCAAACCTCTACTCCAGAGTGCACCAAAACAGAGTTTTTAAACAGGTGAGGACCTTATCTAAGTTGTAAACTCTGTACGCCACCAAAATGCCATAACAAAAAACAGCACTCAGTGAACTAATTCTTCAGACAAGTCTGTAATAGTGGTATGAGAGCACAGGCTAGGGAGCCAGAAAAACTTGAATTCAGATCCCAATGTTACTCTAATCTTTGGGTTTTCTTATATATAACTGGCATTAATATTAACACGTTATCAGTGTGCCCTAATGCGGTAGTAGTTTAGTCAGCTTCCTTCAGCTGAGAATGTAGGCCACATATCCCAGGGAACCATGTTCAAGTCCCAGAGCTGAGGTGAAAATCACGATGAACAACTAAATAAATAAAGTGCTTCTACCTCCTCCCTTTCTTCCTTCCTCCCTCTGCTCACCTTCATTCCTGCCTGCACCATTCCTTTAAAAAAAAGACACCATTTTAAATAAAGAAGATGAAGCGCTTAACACAGAGCCTGGCACATAGATTATTCTCTGCCAATGTTGGATGACTTAATGCCTTCCCTTTTCTTTGACCCTAGGCAATGCTAAGCATTAACCTACTTGCCCATAGATTAAATTTCTATTACAAAATCAGGTTTTGTGGTCACTTTAATTGCTCTTCATTTTGGTAAAGCTAAAAGGTGAATTAAAGTTCAAAGCAATTAGCAAATACAACATTTGTGAGGCTTTTAATAGTTGTTGCAGATCCAGACATTGGAATGCCTCTTTCTTGAGAATGATTTTACTTCTCTTAAATTATGCATTCTTTCAACTTTATTCTAAGAGGTGACTGATATCATGGTTATGCCAAGCTCTGCAAATAAAATTTCATTGATATTTCTATTAGTATTGTATTCAACCTGTAAATTATGACCCTTATGCTCTAAAAATAAAAATTTTCCTGTCATTATCATTAGGAACCAGCTTAGCCAATAACTCCCCTCACATGTTAGCATGACTTTCTCTTTATTCCTCTTCCCTTTGACATAGATCCTTGCAAAGACAATGAGATTGTAGGGACATCACGGGTTGTGGAAGAGTTGAAATATTCAATTATAATTAATTATACAAAATGGCACAAGGGTGAGGCATGGGGGTCCTTCCTGATGATAGTGAGGGAAACTTGTGATCACCCTACCCACCACCTACATCACCCCCAGCTCTGCAAAAACATCTATCATTCAAATCTTTCAAAACATTCAAGTTTTATCACTTCTTTTTAACTATGTACTTTTATGAATGTATCATTTCACCCATTATATTTTGTATGTGTTCTTGCGTATATACATAACAGAAATTGATATTTTATATAGTTACATTTTATTCTAACTTTCTACGGAATTTGTGTATAACAAGACATTTAATGTTATTTCTAATGTGGTTTCCAGGAATATATTCCTATCATCTAAACCAATGATGATTTTGTCTTCTCCTTCTCAAAGGTTACAGAACTTACTTCTTTTACTACATTTTAATTGATTTTATTGAAGGAATATTGCATTATAACATTAAATAAGTTTAGGTATACATTATAGTAAATAACATTTGTATATAATATAGTAAGTTCACCATTATTCCTGTTTTAGGTAGGGAGAACTTCTAAAACAATATTAAGTAGTGGGGATAATAAATATATTTATCTTGGTCCTAATTTTAATAGAATTTTTTCCAGTGGTATCAAGTTATTTTGTATCTTTTTATAGGACAAAATCAACTCGATATAGGCTACTTTTAAGTATATTTACAAATTTTTAATTATTTAATTGTTTAATTATTATTACATATCTAGACCATCTTTGAGTATATTAAATAATTTATAGCTTTACAACACAGTCTTTGAAACCAGTTGCACAATAAATATTTCAGTTTATTTAAATTACACTATATTCTTACTCTGTCCAATAATTTCTTCATCACATAGGACCAACATACCTTTTACATTATTCATATGTTTTGTTTTTACTGATGGTGTCAGTAAGTCATTATTCATGGTATTTTGGGAAATATCAATCTAAATAAATCAGTCAAGTACTTTTTGTTTATATAGATTATTTAATAAGCACTTTTTCTAAGAGATGTGTTTTCACTCATCATCAACTCTTTTCATTTTCCTAGATATATAATCAAATTGTTTATAAATAATGAATTATCAGTTTAACCAGTATCATAGTTTTAATTCTGGGGAGCATTTATACCATTTAATTTTCTTTTCTCCAAAATCTCCCTTGCTTATTTTTTACTTTAAAAATTATTTTTCATCAAAAATTAAGTAAAATATGTATTATAGATTTGCAAAAACAAAAAGTATACAAATGTTAACCAATTATATGTAGAAAATCAGCAGAAATATGTGAAAATGTAATGGGAGGTCATCTGCCTTTGGAAAATTTATTTTTATATTTCTTAATACAATAATGATTTTCTACTTTTACAACAAAAATACTACTGAAATAACAATATTAAAACAGTCAAACAATAATGTCTTTTGTAACTCAATAATCTGGTGAGCCTAAGTAGAAAAACATTATCATGTTGTGTTTTGAGCTATGTATATATACATATCTATCATGCAATCAGACTTTATTGCCAGTGAACTTTGAACCAGAATTAAAGTTTGGTGCCTTCCAGATAGTTATAATGAACCTCCAACAAATTCCATCTAGTGATAGTTCAAACTTTTATTTGTATAAAAATTTGTATGTGGTAAGCAGCAAATGAAACCCATGTATCAAGAACAGGAATTTGACAAGCCCCCAAACTGGGCTTCAGTTTTGATCACTTTTCTCAGTGTTCCAAATATGTTATCTTAAACTATGTGATGGAGAAACAATATCTGGAAAAGCATGTATGGTTTCAGATCTGGAATAATTTCAATCCCAATCATCACCTGATTACTAAGCTCTGCAAACAAGGATGACCAATAGCCAGAATCAAAGCAAAATTAAAAAAAAAAATGAACAGAGACCTCAGTGTTTACCATGAAATGAAAAATTATGATGCTAAAGTTAGGCAACTATCCATGAAAAAAGCACACATAAAGTTTAAAAAGAATACATAGTTGCTACAACATAGTATCTAAAACTTCAAATTTACAATGCAAATTTAATGAGATAAGCAAAACAACGAAGTGTGACCTGTACAGAGGAGAAAATAATTCTCCAAAAAATTCTCCATATCATCAGATATTGCATTTAACATGGGCAAAGCATTCAAAACAACTATTATAAAAATGTTAAAAAATCAAGGAAATTATGCTAAAATAATTCATGGAAAATATAATGGCAATGATAAAACAAATAGAAAATCTTAATAAATAAGACCAAATGGAAATTCTGAAGTTGAGTTCAATCACAAATTAAAAATTCACTGGAGAAGTGCAAAAGCAGATTTGAGATGTTAGAAGAATCAGTGAACTTAAATATTTATCAAGAAAACTACTTAATCTAAACATCAGGGAGAATACAAAACGAAGAAAAATTAATATGGCCTCAGATATCAGTGAAATAACATACTGTACACCTAAGTACATTTAATGGAAATGCCAATAAATGTATTTAGGCATTTAAATAAGAGAAGATAGCAAGGTGGAAAAATAGCTGAGGAAATAATGACCAACATTTTCAAATGTAATGGAAATAAAACAGAATTAGGAAAAATACAAAGATATCCGTATCTAGATGCATTATAATCAAAGAGCTAATAGGCAAAAACAAAGGAAAAATCTTAAAAGGAACAAGAGAAAAGTGACCAATAACTTACAGGGAACTAACAATATGAAAACAGCTGACTTCTTACCAGTAACCATGGAGGCCAGGTGGCTATATAATGACTTATTCAAAATACTGAAAGAAACAAAAAAAGATGTTAACCAAAAATTCTATATCTGGAACTACCCTTCAAAATTAAAAGAAATAATTACATTCCCAGATAAATGAAAACTAAAAGGATTTATTGCTAACAAACTTGCTCTGCATGAAATTCCCAAAGAAATGCTATATGCTGAAAAAAATTATATGAAGCATTAGATTAAAAACATCTGAATCAATGATAAGGTGCACTCTGGTAAAGTAGCAATTAGATTTGCTTCCTATGGCCAAGCATAATCCACATACAGCCCAAGGACCCAGGTCTGTGTCATGGGATGGGGGTAGGGTGGCAACTAACTGACATGAACAAGTAAATAAGAATAAAATAAAGTGCTTCTTTCTCTCTTTTCCTACCTATTTGCCTACTTGACTTTATTCCTGCCTGCACCTTTCCTTAAAAAAAAAACCAGAAGCAATGAGAAGCATCAGAAATAATAAATATATGAGTAAATATAGTATATCTCTCTATATAAGAATATTTTTCTTAATTTCTTTAAAATATGACATTGTTTAATGAAAATGACAACTCTGTTTATTTGGATTTATTACACAGAAAGCTGATATGCGTGAAATAATAGCACGATAATAATAGCACAAAGGGAGGAAGGATGCTATATTGGGACACATTTTCTATACATGACCACATTTAGGTTAGGATTAATCTGTAGTGTACTGGCTTAATTAAAATAATCCTCAGAGCAACCACTAAGAAAATAACTCAAAATAATGTAGTTGAAATAAACCAACAAGGAAATTAGAATTTCACACTAGAAAATATTTAGCATGAAAAAAGGAAGTAAGAAGGAACAAGAAATACAATTATTTGACATATATAGAAAACAAATATCAAAATTGCAGATGTAAAAGCCAATTGTATCAATAATTATATTAAAGATGAATGGCTAAATACTCTATTCAAAAGTCACAGACAAATAAGATCCAACTATAGTCATGTATTGCTTAATGATGAGGATACAGTATAAGAAAAAGGTCATTCATTGATTTTGTCATTGTATGAACATCATAGAGTGTAATTACATAAACCTAAATGGTATAGCCTACTACACACCTGGATTATAGGGTGTAGCCTGTTGGAACCACCATCATATATATTGTTTGTTGCTGATGGAAACATTGTTAAGTGATGCATGACTGTATATGCTGTGTTTACATGATACTTTATTTTAATTAGAAAAAAATAAAATAGGAGGGGAAAATAATAAAATAATAAATATGTCCCCTCTACAACATAATCCCACTCCTGTCACTCTCCCCTCCAATAATCTCAGTTTTGTTGTCAGTTTCCCAAGGTTTATTCTAATTTTATACCATCTGTTCATTTGCTTTGTTTCTCCATATTCCAGATAAAGGTAAAATCACCCCAATTTTTTCTTTTCCATTATAACATCTCACTCAGCAAAACAACCTCAAATTTCCTCCATGTAATTGTGAATGGCAATGTTTCACCTTTTCATGGCTGAGTAGTATTTCATTGCCAGTGTATCCAGATTTTCTTTATCCATTCATACATCCATGGGCACTCATATTGATTCCACATGTTGGCTGTTATAAATAGGGTTGCAACAACACAGGAGAGCATTTATCTTTTTATGCTAATATTTTCATATTCTTCAGATAGATACCAGGAAGTGAGATTGCTGGTTTAGATGGAAATTCTATTTCAGTTTTTTGAGGAATTTCTATACTGTTTCCCAAACCTAAACTCCCACCAACAGTGTATAAAGGTTCCCTTTTCTTTACGCCTTTGTCAATACTTGTTGTTTCTTATCTTTTTGATATAGGACATTCCATAGGTGAGATATCACATTGTTGTTACAAATACACACGCTAGATTCAAAACACACTTTAGATTCAAAGAAACAACTAGACCGAAAGTAAAAGTATGTAAAATACATATCATACAAGCAGCAATCATAAGAGAACTGGAGTGGCTATATTAACATGCATAAATGTCAATATATGTTAAGGCAAGGCGAATTTGTATATACAAAGTACATTTCACCAAGATAAAAAGATTTCTACATTAGGAATATATATGTTATGTGTAGATATATATTCTGTGTACATGTAGTTATATGTGTGCACAGACACAGAATACATGAACTAAAATGATATAATTAAATAAACAAAATTCAATAATTATAATTGGAAATTTCAATATATTCTTCTTGAAATTTGGTGGAACATATAGACAGAATATCATTAAATATAAAAACTTTAACAACATATGAACCAATTTTACCTGATATCTATAGAGCACTTAACCCAACAACAGCAGAATGCAAATGTGTCAAAGAGTACAGAGGGCATTCTCCATATTAGACCATATTTTAAGCTATAAAACCAGCCTCAGTAAAGATACAAAAACTGAAATCATATAAAGGGTATTCTCCTACCTCAATGAAGTAAAAATAGAAATTAATCATAGAAAATGCTCTGGGAAATTCTCAACTATTTGGAAATTAAACAACACTAGTTGATTCAATGAAATCACAATGGAAAAGATTTTCAATATTAAATAGAATGAAATTGAAAACACATATGAAAATTAATAAGAAGCTAAATCAGTGACTAGAGGAAAATTTATAACTTCTATCTTAAAAGAAGGAAACATCTAAAAATTAAAATGTAAGTTCTACTGCAAGAAGCTAAGTAATGAAATACAAGTTAAATATGATAAGGAAGCAAATAACAAAGATTCAGGAAGAATCCAATGGAAGATAAAACGGAAGATAGTAAGAAAAAAGGAAGAAAATTCTTTGAATATCATAACAATGGTAAAATATTAGCAAACTCAACCAGAAAATTGCAAGATAAGATACAAATTGCCAGAATCGCGCATGAAAGGAGCGTCACTACAGACCATGCTAAAATTGAAAGGTTTAAAAAGATGTATTAGTGATAGTTATTCCAGCACATCAGAACACTCAGATAAGATGGGGAGAGTCCTAGAAAGACACAAGTTACTAAAACTGACTTAACAAGAAATAGAATATATAAATATATCTGAACCGCGCATCGTGCCCTGTGCTGCCCAGACTGGCGAACAACACAGTCAGAATGGTCGAAGGGGCTCCTGAGAAACCCAAGAGCCAGCTGTCTGCTCGAGCCTCTGTGCAGACGTGCAGAGAGGTACAAAAGAGGAAAAACCCGGAGGTCCCTGTGGATTTAGCAGAATTTTCCAGAAGTGTTTGGGCTGGTGGAAGACAACGTCTGGTAGGGAGAAATCTAAATTTGACTAAACGGCAAAGGCGGACAAAGCACGCGATGATCCGGAAATGGATTAGCCACCTGCAAAGGGAAGCAAGAAGGGCCCTAACGCCCCCAAGGGCCACCATCTGGATTCTTCTGTGCAAAATTCCGCCCCAAGATCGAGTCCAGGAACCCTGCATCTCTGTTGGAGACGTGGTACAGAAGCTAGAGGAGAGGTATAATAAAGTGACAGTGAAAAGCAGCCTTTAGACAATAAGGAGGCAAAGATGAAGAAGTAGAAGGGTGTGGCTGAATGTACCTGGAAAGGGAGGTTTGATGGTCTAAGGAGGAGTGGGGAGGAGGAGGAGGACAGGAAAGGAGAGGGGGAGAAGGGGGACGAGCAGGAGGAAGGAGGAGTGGGGAGGAGGAGGAAGAGGAAGAAAAACACTGTTTATCTGCCTCCTTGTGAAGACCTTACAGTCCGGCAGTGTGGCTGATGGACACATGTCCCATCAGAGGCCTGTCTGTTGCCCTCCTTAGGTTTAATCACACAACTGCATCGTGAGCATGTTGACATCTCAGTGCTCTAAGAATTGTCAGCGGTTTTCTTGAAGAGGCCACAGGTGTCCAGGGCACCTTGACACTGTATCAAAGTGGTCCACATTTCCAACATTTTTAAAATGAAAAAGCTCTAGAGTTCTCACTGTGCACTTTGCTGTTGGTGTGAAAAGGCATTTCAAGATGTTTTCTGGCATTTTCTTTTTTAATATATAAGATAGTGTTAACTCCCTAATGGCTCAGGTTCCTGAGATACTGGCATGTGGACCAAGGACCCCAGTTCAGAATGAAGGGCTAGTATGAAAAAACAAAATTAAACAAATAATAAAAAATACTTCTTCCTCCTTTCTCTTCCTGCCTGCCTGTTTTCATTCCTGCCTTCCTTACTCTCTTAAAATTTTTTAAAGGATAAGCAAATGTAAAGTGGAACAATATGAAGTCCAGAAATAAATTCACTCATTAATGGACAACTGAATTTTAAAAATTTGTTTTGCATTATGATAACATTGACTTACAAAATGATAAAGTTTATGTGCAGGTTCATGTTTCATCATATATGAAAACAAACCACACTCACCACCAAATTTCTAATATTCTTCCACCACTTTCTTTTGACCCTTACACCTCTGCTCCTCCCTGCTACACCCCTTCCCCTCTGGAAAACTCAGTTCTGTTATCAATGTCTAAGTGGTTAGTTTTTGTCATCTGTTTATTTGTTTTGTTTCTTTATATTCCACCTATGAGTAAGATTATTCAGTATTGGTCTTTCTCCTTCTAACTTATTTTACTTAAAATAATCTCCTCTTGTTTCAATCCTGTTGTCATAAATGACAAGATTTTACCTTTTATGATTGTGCAGTATTCCACTGTGCATATATGCCATCTAGTCTTCATTCAATCATCTGTTGATGGACACTTAGGTTGTCTCCATTTCTAAGCTATTGTAAATAGTGTTGCATTAAAGATAGGGGTGCATGAAACTCTTTGAATTAGTGTTTTTGTGTTTTGGGCATACATAACCGGAAGTGAGATAAAATTACATAGAAGTTTCATTCTCAGTTTTCTGAGGAATCTCCATACTACTTTCCATATGCACCTAATTACACTCCCAGCAACAGCAAAAAAGTGTTCCCTTTCCTCTGCATCCTCACTAATACTTGTTTGCAGTCTTTTAGAAATAGCCATTCTCACAGTGTGAGGTGATTATCTCATTGCTGTTTTTATTTTCACTTTCCTAATAACAAAAGATGAGAACCATCTTTTCCTGTGCCTGTTAGTCATTTATTTGTCTTCTTTGGAAATATATCTATCCAGATCTTCTGCCTATTTTATTGCATTTTTTGTTCTTTTGGTGTTGAATTTTATGAGTTATTTATATTTTTTAGATATTACCCCCTTGTCATATGTATGATGTGGAATTATATTCTCCAATTCAGTAATATGTTTTTTCATTTTGGTGATACCTTCTTTTACTTTGCAGAATATTTTCAGATTGATGTAGTCCCCTTTGTTTTTGATTTTGCTTCCCTTGCCACTGGAGTTCATGCTGGAAAAACCACTCCGGGGCTGGTGTCATGGAATGTATTACCTATGTATTTTACGGTTTCCGGTCTAACTGAAAATCTGTAATTCAAAATATGAATCAATTTTTGTGTCAGGTGTTAGAGAGTGTTCTAGATTCATTTTTTACATGTGACTGTCCAGTTTTCCTACCACCATTTGTTAAAAAGTTTCCATTCTCCACTGTATGCTTGTGGCTCCTTTGTCACAAATCAACTGATCATGTATGTGTAAGTATTTTTGTGGGGACTCAATTCTATTCCACTGATCTGTGTGCCTGATTTTATTCAGCTTATTTTCAATTAGAGAAATTTTATGTACTTGATCATTGTTTCATTTTTAGAAACATCTCCTATGAGCTCATTCTGAACTTCTTCATGTACAATTTCATAATATATATGGGACAGCCTGTTACTTTGTCTGCCTCTGACCTTACTTTACATTTGAGACTTTGATAATTCTCTGAAAATGGATCAATTACAAAATGACTAGTTTTTAACATAACTTCTCAAGTATTTTTTAAATTTTTCAGCTGGAGAAACAGTTGAACAAACATGTGTCTGAATTAATTTCACAGAGTGAAGCTACATTTCATTCAAGAACATGGACAGAATCAAATATTTAAATTAAAAAATTAGTAATGGTCAATTACAGGTGAACACACTGTAACTTTAGCAAGGAAGAGGCCAGTCTCCTGCTCTTATCCTACATTTTAGGATACTCCTCTGTCTATCTGGTCCATGTCCCCTGTGTCCATCCTTAGAATTCCCACTTTAGTTTATACAGACTTATATTTCAGACTTCACAGTTCCTTTCTGTTCTCTGTCCACGTCCAACACAGGATTTTGGAATACATACTTATGTTAGGCCATGTTTCATCAATCTTTGAATATTAAGGGCACAAAATACTTGGAAATATGGTGGACTTAACCAATTATTTGTCAATATGTTAATATTTTATAGAGGTCACAGATAAGAAAAATACTTCTAATATGAACTTCATATTGTATATGCTATTCTGTAGGCACCATTTCTGAGTAGTTGGACAATAAGTGATTTTAAGGGAAGTGAAACTATTCTATATTGTTTGGGATCCGGCTATAAGTAAGCTCCCACATAACTGTGATGATTTCAGGGAGAATTGCATGAACACAAATTTTTTAGCAACTCCACCTTATATCTAGCAAAATTCTTATTAGAAAATCCAACTTAACATAGCATATTCAATAGCACCTCAGTCATTATGTAATATAAATTTGACAATTACCAGATATACACAAAAATTCATGAAACTGATTATTAGTAATTTATCTTGAATTGTCAGTAGACAATAAATTTGAGTAGTAACTCAAACTCAATTAAAAACAAATTTTATATCAATATGAAAATACAAAACATGCAACTTGTGCTTGGTAAAAGGTTTTTTAGTGAATTCAATGAAATATAAAAAATATAAAAGTTCAAAAATAACGAATGAATGTAAATAATGAAGTTAATCAGTTTTCCTTTAACTACGCACACTATAGAGCTTTTCATGTAATCTACATAATTGTCATTTTCAATATTGAGTACCACTCATTTGATCTTGTTTGCCACTCTGAGTTCATTCATCTCAGTGTCACTCTGAAAAACACAAACTTAGGCATACTCTGTTGAAGTAGTGGTTAGGTTAGCTTTCTCTGTTGGAGTGCAGTCCGTGTATATCCCAAGGACTTGGATTTGCGTCCTGGGTCTGGGGATGGAAAGGACAATCAATGTGAACAACTAAAGAAAAATAAAATGCTTCTTCCGCCTCTCCCTGCATACTTGCCTTCATTCCTGCCTGCACCTTTCCTTTAAGTAAAAATTATTGTAAAAAAAAACCCAACAACACAAGCTTAGGTGCGCCCTGATGGAGCAGCAATTGGGTCAATCACTTCTAAGGGAGCAGGACGCATACCCATGAGTCACATGCCCGTGATGGGGAGGTGGGTAAACAGCCGATGAGAACAAATAAATAAAAATAAAATAACGATGTGTCTTCCTGCGCTCTCTTCTTGTCTACCTGCTTACTCTCATTCCTGACTGTATCTTTCCTTTGGAAAAAAACAAACACAAACTTAGATAAAAGACAAAGTCCTTTGAAATTAGACAGACTTTAGATTTAATCCAATACCTGCCCTTTACAGCTATCCAACAGTTCACACTGTAATATCCCCACTATTCTGCATCATAGAGGAAAAAGTGCCTAACGAACAGCAACATTCAAAAATACCAGCTATTATTAGTCTTGATTTTTCAATAAATTAATAGTATGGGTGCACTTATATCTGAACTTTAAACATTTTCCATGTATTTTCTTAGATGTCTGATTCTCTATTTCCTTGGCAAGAGCAGTTAGTATCAGGGAAGCCAGCTGACTCACTTTCTCGTGGATTCTGCTTTCTCATTTTCCACCTCAACCTCATGGCCTGTATCGTGTTCTACCTCCAGCCATTCCAAACCACTCCATTTTCCTGAATCCAGCAAGCACTCTCTCACCTCCACATCCACTCTCTCTGCTGTACACACCGTGCTGCATAATTACCTATTCGTAATCAAGTTTTCATTTCTCCACCCTTTTAAATTTTATGTATTCGTGTGTTTAATTTCTGTC
>RJWH01006011.1:32521-63195 GCA_004363575.1 Solenodon paradoxus | reverse complement strand
AGGATGACCAGCCAGCTAGTCACCTGGGGGAACCCTGCATGGAATTAAGAGTTGCAACGAAAACCAGAGGAAAACAAATTTCTGAAAGCAACAGAAAGTTTTAGTTATTTTTTTCAAACAATGCTAGTTTAGAGAAAAAAAGGATTGAAGTTAACAAAATGACCTATCAGCTTTATGAAGTGGCAGCTGGAGATTTAAAAACCACTGGCCTTTCCTGAATTTAATCCCTTTTTTTTCCCCCCTGTTCCCCTTTGGTTTATTTGAAATAGTTTTGAACTCTGACAAAAAACCTATATTCCAGCATTTCAAAGTTCATAAGTCAGTAAGCAAAGCTGTTGAGGAAAGTTTAGAATTCCATTTTTCTAGTGAGCACAAAAAGGGTTTACCTGTGCAGGTGTGTCTGTCTCATTGATCGGCTGCCCGTCAAATCGGAATCTGATCTGCCTCATTGACAAACCCTGAACGAGAGTTTAAAAGCAATATACATGTAACGAAATTACAGGAATGCCATGTAAATAAAACCATATGCGTATTTAGTCATTAAAGTCATTTTAAAAGATAAATTATCAATATATTAACATCTGTATAAGCAAAATAATGCATGATGTTCACTTTCTTCAAACTACTTTGACACTTAGCGCCGCATGAAATGTCCCAATAAAACTGGAATAAAAACATTTTACAGGTTAAAGAAAAGAAAGTGATTTTCTCTGGGTAAACGAACAACTGTTCTGTTTCTGTAAGAGGAAGCACTTTTCATTTATGTGACTGTTGCCCTTGGGCCGGGTTGAGAACCCAGGAACTTGGGCACATGGTCTGTGCTCCAGTCATCAGCTTAGTGCCTGAGCCCCAGGCTCGCCTAATCAATGATTTTCTTTCTTTTTTTTTTTTTTTTTAAAAAAAAGAAAGGTGCAGGCCAGGGAGAGGAGGAAGAAGCACTTTATTTTGCTTAGTTGTTCATGTTGGTTGTTCTTCCTGGTCCCAGGTCTTGAACCACAGACCCTGGGATATATATGAAATGGACAGAACCACTACTCCCCATGGCCCCAGGGGATGCCTTATCAATGACTTTTAAAAGATCTTTTTAAAAGTGCACTGCTGGCACGCCCAGGCGGAGCAGTGGGTACCCAATTCACATTAGCCCTGGGTTTGAGTTCCAGGTCTGGGGGAAGCAACTAGTGTCAACAACTAAACGAAAACGGTTCTTTCTCCTCTCTCTCTTCCTGCCTACTTGCCTTCATTCCTGCCTGTACCTTTCCTTAAAAAAAAAAAATTAAGAAAAAAGTGTTCTGCCTTTGGATCACAGCCACTCCAGGTTTAAATAGATCAGACCTGAGTCCAACAGTGCATTTATGAGTCTGAAAGACACTAAATTTAAAGTAATAGAACCAGCAACATTTCTCAATACATGTTAAAGAGCTCTGTAAGAGAGCTTCTCTATAATGAAAACTTTAAGTCACCCCTAACAAAGTAAAATGATTAAAACTTTGCCAAAAAGCTACCTTATTTTCATTTCTATCCAAACAATTCCTATCACTACGCAAAATAATCTATGACCAACCCAGCACTGTGGTAAACTTAACACAGGCATTTAACAAAGTGTGGGCTTTTTTTGAAAGAGAGAAGAAAGCAGCGCTGTGGTTGTTACCCACCTCCCCGGCCCCACACACCCAAGCCAGCAGCAGAGTCCCTGAGCCACTGAGGTACACCAACAGCTTTTTTTTTTTTTTCTTTTTTAAAGGGATGGAGGTGGTTAGGCAGGAAAGAAGAGGAAGATGAAGCACCTGCATTTTACTTACTCAAACCTCTAATTACTTGTCTACCTCTCACCAGAAAATAAACTCCAGGAGACAGGAACTTAGACCACCTACTACATCCCTGGCACACGGCAGGTGCTCAGTACTGGTGGGAGTCACAAGGACAAACGTACTGTCTGGAGCACCCCTTTACTTCAGGTGGCTAAGGTGCAGGCCTAAGGACCTGTGGGGAGGAGGGAGAAGTTTTTGCAATATACCTAACCGTGGTTCACTTTCAATTTTTATTAAAAAAAACAAAAATAAACTAAGGTTACTGAAGTTTGACAGCTTTATTACAAAGAGGAGATTTTAAAGTTAATCACTAGAATTTCAGTTCAAGAAATTTGCACTTAAGGAAATAAGTAAGCATAAGCATGTCTCTTCTGCAAAGCAGAGTTAGGCATTAGATACTGGACACCAGTGGAGGGAAGGGGAAAGGAGAAATCAGCAAAGTTGTTAACTGCAGCCAAACGAAGATAGGAAAAAAGTCTGTGGAAGTGTACTGTGAATACATCAACTTAAAAACAGCTTTCTATTTTCCAACAGCCCATGGCACAGGCTATGAAAGCAGTGGTTCACGACGTGGGGCCTAGAGTGTTGTGTGGGAATTAGCTTTCTAGATACCATCTTACAAAACGTCACTTCTACATTATGCTCTAAATTATAATAATCATTACACAAATTCCCTGCTTTGATTGATAAAGGAAAATCAAACTGAATTATGAAGACTAAAAATACTGAAACCAAGTTCTCTATAAACAGTTGTACAGAACCAATATTCTTTTTTACTAAGGATTCAATTTGTCTTTAAAACTGCCTTAACAGGAAGATCATCCTGCTTTCCTATTAAAATTTTACTTTTTGAAACTTACCACTTACAGAACAGTCCTTGTTTTGAGGAACACCAGTAATCCCCCCAGGTAGGTAACATCCATAGAGGTGTAATTCAATCCTCATGACTTCCAAATTTAATTTGCAATCACACAGCAACCAAGAACTCAATGCCAAATCACCAATTACTAAGTATTAAATATTTGCAAACACTCCACTGAAAACTCCTTACTACAAAACACTAAGAATCTTCAGTATGCTCAGTTTTTCATTCACTACATCCATTTTAACTTTTTGGTTTCTTTTTAAAGGTGCAGGTAGGAAATGAAGGCAAGTAGGAAGACAGGGAGAAGGAAGCATTTTTAAATTATTTTGTTGAGTTGACACTAGTGGTCCCCCGCCTCCACCCAGGACTCAAAGCCAGGTGGGTTCTGAGGCAACTGACCTAACCTGCTACTCCACATCCATTAAGGTCATAAGGTCAACTGTGATCACTTAAAATGAGGAAAAAAAGGCAGGGCCAGGAGAACACAAGCAAACTGTACTCCTTACTGCCACCTGCTTACAACTTTTCGTATCAATGAAGTTCTTTGCCCTGCCCTGATGCCTGGGCATTAAAAGGGCATTAAGTCTGTAGGTCTGTGTAGAACACAGTACGAGTACAAGTACGAAAATGAACAACTAAGTAATACTTTTCTCCTCTTTCATTCCTGCCAGCTTCCTTCCTCTTAAACAAAAGACAACAACAAAAACCCTCTTATTACTAGAGACGAAAGCACAATGCTCAGAAAACTTGCCTTTAAGCTTCTATAAACCTTGCTCACAAATGTACACTAATCAGCATTTGGGCTCCCCCCCTTCTGTATGAACTTTTGAATTTTATTCCTGAGCTTTGAGAGATGTGACCTATAGAAATTGCGATTTCCCTTCAGGTTTCCAGAAGCCACCTGGCATTCCATAAAATAACCTGGTAGGGTGAATGCTGATGTACATTGAATGCGCTCTCCATCGGAGAGCTGAAAGCTCCGCCTATCAAGTGGGCAAATTTAAATCTATATGTAAATTAAAACTTATTTACAAACCAACCTCTGGAGACACTAGTTTGAATGTTCTCCATCATTTTAACAAGCATTTATCTAACTTGTTCTATATACTGGGTTCGGGTCTAGGCTCTAAAGAAAAAGGCCCTATCAATGCGCGAAACTAAAAAAGGGAAAAAAGACAACTGAGCGAAAGGAGCAGAGGCATTTCAAACTAACCACCAAGTCTCCACGTGAAATAAAGGAATGAGCAGGGGTAAAATAAAATGGCTTCGGACTCCGCACTATCCTTCAGAAATATAATGTAGGCCACGTGTGGAATGTCAAATTTTCTAGTTGTCACATTAAAAAAGTTACATAGCCATAAAATGTTAATATTAGGCGTGCCCTGGTGGAATGGAGGCTTCATCAGCCACCCTCAGTCAAGAACACAGTCCACACACCCCAAGGACCTGAGTTCCCATCCGGAGGCCAGGAGAATAACCAAGATGAACCAAGTGCTTCGTGTGCTTCCTCGTCTCTCCCTGCCTGCCTCTGCCCTTCATCTCCTGCCCGTATCTCTCCTCTAAATTAAAAACAAAAAAAATAATCAACGTATTCAAAATATAATTTGTAAGTAATCAACATTAGAAATGAGATACATGGGAGCGCCGTGATGGAGTGGCAGTTAGGTTATTGCTTGAGAATCACAGGCCAGTTTCTTGGGCTTCCACTTCCAGGTTGGGGGGAGGAGGAACAGTGTGAACAAGTAAATAAAATGCTTCTTCCTCTTTCTACCTGCCTGCTGGCCTGTTACTGCCTGCATCAATCCTCTTAAAAAGAAACAACAAAGGAATTAGATATCTTACTTTTCACAATTTGGTATTTATTTTATAGTTTACAGTGCATCTCAATTTGAACTAGTCACATTTCAAGTGGTAAATAATCATGTAGTTTGTGACCACTACACTGGAAAGCACAAGTTTATGCAGAGAACAGATTTTGCTGATGAATTTTATATGAATTATGAAGCACCATCAAGGATGATTCCAAGGTTTTGATATCACATCTGGATGCAGAATAGTGCTATTGAGTGGAGTTCCAGAGAAAAACATTTCTAGGAGTGGAATCAAGAGTCCTTTTGCAGGTTTAGTTCGAGATGTCTATAAGACATCCACTGGAACTCCACCAGAAATACCAAGTGAGTTCATTACAAAATAAATACAAACATTCAATTAATCTTGATAGGTTATCCTAACTATAAAACGAACACCTAAATAAAGTGCTGCTTCTTTCCACCTGCCTTCAAGTCTTAAAAATAAGTAAATAAATAAAAGTTGATGGTTAAATGCAGGTAGTGGTTGAGTACTCAATATGAAATTTTCTACTTTGCAGCACAACCTGGTGGATTAGTGCTTAAACTGCTGCCTCTGGTCTGGCGCAGTCCACATACATCCTAAGGATCCAGGCTGAAGTAACAGGCAGGAAAGAACCACCAAGATGAACAACTAAATAAATGAGTCTTCTGCTCTCTTCCTGCCTGCTTTCATTCCTACCTGCACCTCTTCCTTTAAAAGAAAAAAGAAAATCCCAACTTTGTTTACGTGTTAGTTCCCATATGTTGAAAAATATTTTTCCAAGCAAAAATTTAGTAATTAGATGATATCTAGACAATTTTGTTGAAAACTACTGATCTTAAGCATACATTTCTATTTTGTATAAGGTTTTACAATTTCTACAAAATGATTACCTTTAAAAATATCCCTATAACCTGAAGGGGCACTAGTGTTCAAATACGGAAGATGCCAGGGCAAAAATTCTTTAGCGTTATCATTACCTATAAAAGATTACATTATAGATAAAGAATCATGAGTCCCAGTGGTTTGGCAGATAAGTCTGCTGACTCCAGCCGGCTGGCACAAGTCACAAAAGTCCCAAAGACTTGGTTTGCATCCCTGGAGCTGAGATGGGGTGGCTGGGGGAACATAGCCAAGAGGAATAACTAGATAGAACAAATGCTTCCTCCTCTCTTCCTGCCTGCCTGCACCTTTCTTTAAAAAAAAGAGAAAAAAAAGAACTATAAGCACAATATTCTGTTATGTTGTAGATAATAATTAAGCACGAAATAAAGCTTCAAAAGCAAAAGGTTTTTTTTATCTTCTATGTCTCCCCACCCCACCCTACTCCCAAAAGCCAGTCTCGAATCCGGGTCCCTGGGCTTTACGCGGCCTGACCCTCAGCTGCTGAGCCACAGGGATGCCCCTTTGGTCTCATGGAGGAAGACACTGAAGTACAATTTGCACTCTATACATAAATAGAATGATTTTCACTTTTATATAGTATTCAGGGTAGAACAAGAAAAACACGTCTGACAAACTATTGTTGGGTTAACAGACCCAAGTGCCAGAGTTCTGGTATTACTTGCCAAAGTCATCTTTTAAAGATGCCTTTGTAGTGCTAGACTCAGAATTACAAAAGGAAGCACTCCTTTGCCTTAAAGTTTGCATTTACATCACAGCATTTGTATATTTCTACTTCCTCTTATTAATTGATATCTATTTACCATTTTCTGAGTAAAATGCAAATGTTCCTATAATATAGAAGGGTTTATGCTTGACTCACGGTTTTTTTGTTTTTTTTTTTTAACCTGTTAGTGTAAAAAGGAAGTATTACAATTTTGCATGCTTCAGGAAAACTATAATGCCCTTGAACTAATATTTAATTGTTTCCAGACTGGTTAAAATACTCAAAATTGTTTTAACACAAGGCAAATTTTAAATGGAATAAAGCATCTGACAGGTTCATTCTTATTTTCTTTAAGTAAAATTACATCCCCTTGGGAACAAAGCAAGTGTTGTGAATAGAATCTGATGCACTTCTGGCATAGGACTAGAGTCACATACAATATTAACCAATCTTAAGGGTTTTCACAAAGAATCAACGTATCAAATGTAAAATGAAACTGACAAGCCAAGTGCATAAGTTCATATTCATTTCACCAAAGACTCTACTGCAATATTATGCCAATCTAGTTTCTACTCTCAAGAAAAGATAGTTGTTGTTTTCCTCACCTGTCGTTCACAATAGGCTTTCATTAGTTTACTAAGTGGTGTGTGCCTCTTAATCTTAAACTGCACCACAGAACCATCCTGACCCGCCACCTTCAAATTAATATGATCGTTGTTCTCAGTCTTGACTCCTTCCTGTTGAAAGAAAAATAGAAGTGTAATTTGGAAAATGTGAAAAACAAACACCTTTTAAAGCAGCCGCAGCCCAAGTTCCTCCAGAAATCAACAGGTTTCCCACTCTGCACGATAAAAGAGCATACAGCTGTTTTCAGATGTTGAAATCAATTTGAGACGAGCAATCCTGGAGCGACGGTATTAATTAGCTTCACAGAAACGGGTAAGAGGTCTCCATGCGATACCACCAGAGGCAACAATTGATTTTAAAAGGGGAGTCCTCCTCGACTTTCTCTCATGCTCTCGGGAACGCTGAATTCTCTAAGACAGCACATTTCTATCGCTCTCAAACTGTTTCTTCCTTCGTAAAAAGGCTAAGCGTCCGCTTTGCAACGTGCTTTCTGGGGCAGCGTGCAAGAACACATCTAGAGCTTGCAATTCAAAACTTAGTACAGTTCTGTTAGTTTCCAAGCGCAGCTTAAAAACTTCCATCGCAGACTACATCGGGAAGACACGTGAAGATTCTTCCAGCAACGGTAACAACTCAGAACCACTAGTAACGCTCACTCGGAGCAGTTCCATGCTGTTTAGTTGAGAGCGTCTTCCCCCCTCCCCTCTGTTGTCATGGGTCAAAGGCACTTTTCATCCAAATCCTCCGCAGATTTCCACCCAATCTGAAGTTCGCCAAAACCAAATGGAAAAGAAATTGTCTCCCCTTAAATCAAACAGAAAAGGGGTGGTGGGGTGGTCCCAAAACAAACCCAAAGCCCCGCGTGCCAGGAAGCAGGTTGTACCCCGGTGCTCACGGCAAAAGCCTCCCGGAGCCGAAAAACCCGCGTTAAAAAGTTGAAGCCGACAGTGTCCTCGCTCGAGCATCTGCTCCAACTTGACGCACCCACACGCCGGGCGCAGGTGGGGGCTGACCTGGCACCCAGGCAGCAGCCCCTCCCTTCCCCCCCGGATCTCGGGGCCGGAGACGTGGGAGATACTCCCCGGGAACCCCCGACCCCGCACGCTCGCGACAGCCCCCCGGGCTCCGGCTTCCAGGCCCCCGGCAGCCCACTGCTTCGCCCCGAGCCCTCACTCAGTCGGCGGTCCGGGGCAGGGGTCCCCGGGCGCCCGGACCCCGCCGAGGGGGAAACCCCGCGCACAGGGAACTCCCCGCCACCGCGGAGGCGGCAACACCCGGCGGCGCGGCCAGGACGGGCGGGCGGCGCGGGGTCCGCGGAGGGTGGGGACTCCGCGCGCCCTAACGCCCCTCCTCGCACGCCCGGCGACCGGGCCCAAGGAGCCCCTCTCGCAGCCGGTGGGCTCGCGGCAAGAGGGCTCGCGGCCAAAGGGCCCGCGAGCGTCCGCGATCCGCCCGCCCAACTCGCGCCGGCGCGCACTCCGCGGCGGCCGGGGGCGGGGGAGGGCGGCGGGGCCTCGTCGGCGCGGGAGGGAGGAAGAGGGGAGGGAGGAAAATGGCGCGGGGCGCCCGGGCCTGAGCCGCGGCGGGCCCCGTGGGGGGCCCGGGAAGGCGCGGGGAGCCCGCGGCGGGCTCGGGCCGGACCCTGGCCAAACGCCGCGACCCCGGCCGCGCGGCGAGGCGAGGAGGCCGGCGCCGAGCTCACCTTGGGCTTTTCGTCGGCCATGGCGAGCGCCGGGTTGTCCTCAGCTGCCGCTTCACAAAAGAGGTACCAGGTCCGCACCGAACGAGCACACAAGCAGCACCAGGAGCGGCAGAAGAAGGAGGCGGCAGCGGTGGAGGAGGGAGAGGGCGCGCGCACGTCGTGCGCTCCCTCCCCCCACCCTGCGTGCGCGAGCACGAGCCGCCGGGGCTTCTCATTGGCTGCCGCCTCGCGGGAGCGCGCAACGCTTACATAACGACCCCCGCCCCCGCCCCGCGCCGGCCGGGCCCGGGCCCGGCGCCCGCCAGGCCGGCGGGAAGAGGCGCGGACACGCGCACCCGGCCCGCCGCGGGGGCGCGCCTGGCTCTGGGCGGGGCTGTATTGTCCTCCTTCTGTGGTGGAGCGTAATCAAAATGGCTTCCAGCTGGTCCTCGGCGAGGACGGGGAGGCTTGAGGCCTAGACGTGAGACGTACGCCCGGGAAGGCAGACTGCCTGGATGGGGCAGGGGCGGCCTAAATCAGAGCTCCAGCATGAGGTTCTGGGAAAAAAACTTCTTGTTCAGTGGTCCAAAGGCAGCTTTCCACGCAGGTAGAGGGACATCACACTTATTTTCAATCAGCCTCTCATGCTTTGAATTTTAAAGCCTCAGCCTCCACCGGCTTCCCACTAGGCTGCTCCTCCAGGCCGTGACTACTTCTGTCCTGCTGGTAACTCTGCACTTTGACACGCGGAGGGAAAACGTTCATCCCATGAGCTCCTTACTCATGGCCGGACTCCCGGCCTCGAAGAGGAAAGAGAATGGTTCAGAGAGAACTACCCCATATAAGCTTCCAAACCTAGCACGTCCTCCTGACTTCTGGTTGAAAAACTGAAGTCGCCCCTCCTATCTTAAAGAACAATCCTGACCTCTGGTCTAAAGTCGATTCTTTGTTCTTCCTCTGTATTTTCTTCCGCTCCTCCATTAGCAGAGAAGAAGAAAAGATTCAGTTCTGTCTTGAAGCCAGCACCATCTCTCTCCATTCTTGGTCAAACATCTTGGGAAAAAAATGTCCATGTGGGCTGCCTTCACTCCCTCTCCTCCCACTCCTCAATCCACTTAGTCCTCGATCCACTAACTCCTCGATCCACTCTCTCCTCGATCCACTCACTCCTCCATCCACTCACTGCGATGGTGAGTCCCCTCAGCGCCACTAAAACTACTACAAGATCAGGGCAGACTTCTTTGCCAAACCCAATTATGTTCCCCAAGTCATCGCCCCTTTGGAGCTTCCTTTGGGCTGTGACTCTGGTCTGTTCTTGATCCCTTTGCAATTTTTTTCTTCCTCAGCCCTTTCCATTATGTTTTATTCTAGATCCTTTTAAAAAAAATCATTCTGTTCCTCCTCCTGAGATGATTTCACCCTCATCTATTATCATCCATATGTTAATGATTCTCCAATCTGTATTTCTAATCTAGCACTTTCTCTGAGCTTCCAACCTATTAATCCAACTGACTTCTGAACATCAAGTGGCTGTCTCAGAGGCACCTCTAACCCAACAAATCTCAACCAAGAGTCCTCACTTTGACGCACCCTGGTGGCCCGGTGGACCCAGACTCAAGACCTGGTGGGGAAGAGGAAGCGAACCACCAAGTTGAACAACTAAATAAAAATTAAAAAGTGTTTCTTCAGCCTCTCACTTCCTGTCTGCCTACCTGCCTTCATTCCTGCCTGCACCTTTCCTTTAAAATAAATAAATAAACAAACAAACAAAACCCCTCACTTTCCTTTTCCCAGCCTGCCCCATCCTGGGTTGCTCAATAACACAATATTGCAACACTTGATTGAAGTAAGAAAACTGAGGGACTTCCCGTTCTCTTTCTCTCCTTCACACATTTCCCATACAATCACTTTCCGAGTGTTGTGTTTTCCATCTTATAAATACCTATCAAATCTGTCTCTATCTTGAGTCTGTGCACTGTCTCTAGAGAAAGGCTGCATTTGCTGGACTTCTGGCTGGTCCTCCAGGGGAGAAGAGGTTTAAGAGTTTGAACTTAGTAAGACAGGCTAAGGAAGGTAGATTGAGCAAGAGAGGCCTGTCAATCAAGTCAGTTTTCCCCCAAACTGCTGCAATAGCCTCCAAGGTGGTCTTTTTGTTTTAGGTATGTTCCACTTGTACCTGAATCAGAATCGCCTAGGGTGTCGGTTCAAAGGTCTATTCTTGAGCTGCGTGCTCTAGAATCCTTTTAACCAACTTCCTTAGTGATTCTGAAGCGCTATAAAGTCTGAGAATCACAACCCAATCTAAATCAAAATAAAGTCCTGCCACTCCTTGGTTCTGTTGCAATCCTCTGCCCTACGGGATAGAGTCCAAAGTTCTTCTAAGTCCTCCAAAGCCCTTTGAGAACTTCTAGCTCATGGGTCATCACTTCCTCCCCGAAGGTCTTCCTCCAGTCATGTTCAATCCCTTGAGATTCCTGAATATGTCTGCTCCATCTGCTCTAAGCTTCTGTCAAACTTTCACTGAATGAGTGAATACATTGAAAGTATCCCTGTGGATAAAGTCCTGGACTGGGCATGGAGCAGACAGAGGACAAAGTCCCTGACTCAAGTAACTGATAAAGGGGGGAGGGAAGCAGGTAGGAAATGTAGAGGAAGTGAAAGGGGAAGAGAACCAATGGGTCAGGCACTGAATAGGGCTTTGCTAATATTAGCTCCTTTTCTCCTTAGACAAACACTTTCAAGTGAGTGTAGTATTTGTTTGCTGCTGAGGCTCAAAGGAATTAAGTAACCTCCCCAGTATCATACAGCTGGTAAGTAGTATTGAGCTTCTGCTGGGTGCCAGGGAATGGGCGTTCTGTGTGTTGAGCAGGTGCCATAGAGAAAGAAGAGGAGTTGCTACCCATGTTCTTCTGACCCCAGTTCTGCTGATGCCATCACACATTTTCCCAGCTTTGCAGCACCACAGATCCATCACAGAGGAATGTGCCACAGGAAATGTAGGTGTATGTGGGGGTCTCCAGTAATCATACCATTGCTTAGTCATTAGCTTCTGGGTAACGAACTGGCCAACGATACTCCCCTCCCTTAAGTTTTGCTAAATTACAAAATCATTTTTAGATTAAAGAGGAGTTTCTCTATTATAGAAAGCAGTGAGGCATATTTAGATATGTGAGCGATATAAACAGGAATTCTATAAGAAGAAAGAAGGAAGGAAGGAAGGAAGGGAGGGAGGGAGGGAGGGAGGGAAGAAGAAAGAAAACTGGTCTTAGGGAATATACAAGAATCATGCTGAATCTCTTAAAATGTGAAATGACAGAAATTTCCCTGTATCAAATTTCTCCTCCATCATTTTTTTTCTCTTTAAGAAGGAAAGAAGGAAGGTAAGCAGGCAGCAGGGATAAGAAAAAGAGAAGAGGAAGAAGTTTTTTTAAATTTAATTGTCCTGTCCTGTTGGAGTAGCCGTTAGATCAACCACCTTCTGTGAGCTCAGTCCGCGTACATCCCAAGGATTCCAGTTTGCATCCTAGGACTGGGGGAAGCTACCAAGATGAGCAAGATGAACAATTAAGTATAATAAATAAAATACTTCCTCTCTCTTCCTGGCTGCCTGCCTACTCACCTTCATTCCTGACTGAACCTCTTCTTAAAAAGATTAATTTAGTTCATTTTAGTTGTTCCCCCAGATGCCAGACTTAGAACCTAGGTCCTTGGATTTTATGTGGACTGCGCCCCAGGTGCAGGCTTAACAACTGGCTACCAGGGCAGCGCACCACCCCCCCATCGTTTTTATGGGAGTGGCAAAGAGCAACTTCCTACTAGAAAAGGGTGCTTTGGAAAAAGAAGGTGCAAGAAGTTTATGCAGGTGCACCCTGATGGGACAGATGTTTGGTCGGGCACCTCTGGCCTGTACAAGCCACGTGCATCCAAAGGGTCTGGGTTTGTGAGCCATGGTGGGGAGGGGGCGGGGACAAACCAAGATGAATAACTACATAAATAAACGCGTCTTCCTCTTCTCTCTTCCTACCTGCCTACTTGCTTTCATTCTGGCCTGCACCTTTCCTTTTGATTTCTGTGTGGGGATTCTCACAAAGTCTCCCTCTTGTTATCCCCATTTTATAGTTGATGAAAGTGAAATAGAGAGGTCAGGTAACTTGGTCACCCAGCTTGAAGTGGCAAAGCCAGTGTCATACTGACCTCAGGCTTTCTGACTCAGAGCTCAGCACCGAACTACTGTAGGACTGCAATTGGGGGCTCTTATGGGAGGTCACAGAGAAAAAAATATATGGAAAAAAAATCCTAGAAAAATGTCAGAACACAGTCAAGTTGTTTTGACTTAAATTTCTGTTTTGTGGAACACTCCTGTGGCTGAGTGGCTGCAGTATAGGTGATGTAAAGCCCAATAGACCTGGGTTTGAAACCAGAGGCCAGGGAAAGGAAAAACAAGATAAGTAAAATTTTTGTAAAAAGAAAAGCGTTCATTTACTTTTTTGTGTGTTGTTATTTCTCTGCAGATAGGAAGCTCTATAAGAACTGAGACCTGTCTGTGTTTTTTTTACAGTTTTATTCTCAGCACCTGGTTCAGCTCCTGGATCCTCACAGGCCAGTGAGGGAATGAATGAGACAGACGGGAGTTGTGCCGTGAGCAGTTTTCACCATTAGGGATTAGCTGGGAATTTATGCAAGAAAGTGTCTCTGATTTCTAATTCTTCTAGAAATATCACCACCAATCACTGGTATCAGAAGGAGAGAGGAAGATAGTGTGAACCCAGAATGTACTCCCCAGGGTGCCAAAGAAAAGCATCATTCCTAAAAGGGGCAAGAAAGCATGAGTCACAGAGTCGGTGTAGAGCTCTAAAGCCTTGCCAAAACCCCGAGACACCCATAACTGAACTTAGAACACAGATGAGTAACCTGTGTGTGATTTAGACCATCAAATTTCCTTCCTACTGTTAACAAAGGTTGGCTGAGCACTTGAACGGTCTCCGTGAATACTGCAGGAATACTGAGTGCTGAAGGAAATCTGGATGCAGGATGGTGATTTAAAAACTGCAGATTTCTATCCTTGGGTCTTGGCAAAGAAGATGGAACCCGAGACTGCACTAGTCACCAAAGCTGGGAGCTTAGTATATAGCTTTTTATTTTATTTATGTTAAAAAGAGGGAGGGAGAGGAGGAAGAGGCATTTTATTCATTTAGTTGTTCATTTTAGTTGCCCCCACCAACACACACACACACACACACACACACACACACACACACACTTTGGGCTGAGATCTTGGGTTTTATATGAACTGAAGCCCCAGGAAGAGGCTTAACTCCTGAGCCACCACAGTCCACTTATATGTAAGCTTTGTTTGTTTGTTTTGTTTTGTTTTTAGGGAAAGTGCAGCCAGGAATGAAGGGGAGTGGGCAAGCAGGCAGGAAGAGAGAGGAAAAAGGAACATTTATTTATTTTTATTTAATTGTTTATCTTGGCTGTTCCCCCTGGCCCCGGGTCTTGAACTGGGGACCTTGAGATGTATGTGGACTGCACATGGTGTGCTAGATCACT
The DNA here is from genome assembly GCA_004363575.1 of Solenodon paradoxus. Lineage (NCBI taxonomy): Eukaryota > Metazoa > Chordata > Mammalia > Eulipotyphla > Solenodontidae > Solenodon > Solenodon paradoxus. Next base: position 49,225 of record RJWH01006011.1, on the reverse strand, counting down.
AGAGAACCAGGGATTGACATATAGAGTCTTATTTTTTTTGTTGTTTTTGTTAAAGGAAAAGTGCAGCAGGAATGAAGGCGAGTAGTAGGCAGGCAGGAAGAGAGAGGAGGAAGAGGCGTTTTATTTTTATTTTGTCGTTCACACTGGTTGCTTCTCCCACAACCCCCAGGCCCAGGACTTGAACCCAGAACTATGTGGCTTGCGCTCCTTCAGGGGTGATAGACCTCACCGCTGCTCCACCAGGGTGCTCTATATAAAGCATTTTAACTGTCAGTTGCGACATAAAATGTAAGGAAATATTGTCCCATTACACAATGTCAGGCATTCTCTGAATAGTCATGTGCATATTGCACAAATGTAACTTAGAAAATGGTCCTGTCAGCATTCGGGGGCCATATCATCACTTCTCATCTTCATCATCAGCGAATAACGAAGTCCTGAGGCCGGTGATCGATTCGCTGACATGGCGCACCGTGTGAAATAGCGGTTGGGCACAGTCCACGGTCCGGGGGCAGATGGGCACCCCTAGCCGGCCGACCGAGTGAATAAAATACATAAAGATGCTTCTTCCTCTTCTCTCCTCCTGGCCGCTTGCCTACTACCGCCTTCATTCCTGCCTGCACCCTTCCTTTGAAAGAAAATGTTCATTGACACATTGATATACAGTAACTTTACGAGTCTTTTTCTGAGAATGCCCAGAAGCCTGAATAACAGCTCCCAGATGCCCATCGGTTGTGCAGTCTCTACACTGGTCTAACAGTGTTTTTTTAAGGAGAGGTGCAGGCAGGAATGAAGGCCTTAGCAGGCAAATAGGCAGGAAGAGAGAGGAAGAAGCATTTTATTTTTCATTTAGTTGTTCACATTGGTTGTTCCCTCCAGGCTGGGACTCGAACCCAGGGGAATGGGGCCTGTGTCCTTCGGAGACCTAACCTCTGCTCCACCAGGGCGCGCCAGGTGACAGTCATCCATTCTCCCAGTCCCGCTAACGCTGCAGTCCTACTTCTCCACCATTACTGAATTCAGGAAGGGTCCGATTACTTGAGGCTGTTTGTTTCAAAAAATGAACACAGTGAACAATCTTATTTTTTGCAGTTGTGACAAATAGCAATGACATCTGCATTCTTCAGACCCAAGTTTGTGACTGGTGACTCTTACCCTGTGGTGAGAACTGGAAGCATGGTCCTCAGTGGGTGGTTCCCTAGGCAACATTATAACTTAACTTGGAAACTTTTTAGACACATCAATATCTGGGTCCCTCTCCAGACCTGAATTAGAAGCACTAGGGATAGAGCCTAGGGATCTGTGGTATTTGTTGTTGTTGTTTTTTCTTTTAAGGAAAGGTGCAGACAGGAGTAAAGTGAAAAGACAGGCAGTCAGGGAAAAGAGAAAGAAACACCTTTATTTATTTTTATTTAGTTGTTCATCTTAGTTGTCCCTACCTCCTACCTGCCCTGAGATATGAACCCCCGTCCTTGGGATGTACGCGACTGCTCAGCCAGAGGCGGTAGACCTAACTGCTACTCCAACAGGACACAACTCTCCCTTTTAATGTGGACAGATACACATTCCTAGGCCTCTAAAGCCCGTTTTCACACATGTGACCTTATTCATGTATGTATAGGTACACATGTATGCATACCATCAGTATACAATATTCTTTTTTAAAATTTTTATTGAAAGAACATTGCATTTATAACATGTAGACTTAAAGGTGAGCATCATTTAAATTGACATCTATATATAATACATTGTTTACCATCACCAGCACAGTTCTCCCTTCACATAAAAATTTTATTTTCCTTCCCCAGGCTCCAGGTCTTAAACCAGATCCTGGAACTTCACATAGCCTGCACTTCAGCCACTGAGCCACAGGGGTAGAGCCACAAAATGTTCTTAAAAGAACAAGAGTTTTTTCAAAGAGAAAGGAAGCAGGAAGGGATGGAGGCAGGCAGGCAGCAGGAAGGAAGCAGGAGAGAGGAGGAAGCGTTTTGCTTCTTTGGCTGTTAGTTGTTCCCCTGGTCCGGGACCATGAATTCAGGTCCTGGCGCTCTGTGTGGGTCGCTTAACACCTGGCCCACCAGGGCACGCCCAGAAGAAAGCAAAATTTAATTTGCCCATACCACAACACTTCTGTCCAATTTAATTTTCCATATTTAGCCACATGCAAACGTATTTACACAATATACAACTTTGGATTTACTCTTAAAATTATTTGGTAAACATGCTGAAAGATAATGTTTTCTTATTGTAAGAGTAGTAATACTCTTTCCTGCTAGTCATTTTTCTACATATTGGTCTTTCATTTTTTACAAAATTGAGAAAATCCCAAACAAAATTTTCCAAAATGTCTATTTATATTACAATTACCTTTGAAAGATTGCAGAAGACTTCCCGAAGTATGAGTCGTTTATTTCCTTGTTTTAGTGATTATTCAAAATGTCCCTCTTAATTATTTCTGGGAAGTTGAATGATGAGGGCCAAAAAGTGAACATTTGTAAACGTCTAGACCTTTATATGTTCTCATCAGTCCTAATAAGTTTTTCTAAATTGGTGAATAATAGCTCACTGATATTATATTTGCTTAACTGTTCCTCTCTCTCTGGTTAAATAGCTCTGGGAAGAGCTCTTATCTGGGGTGACTTTGCCCCCTAGGGGACATTAGGAATATACGGAGACATTTTTGTCACAGTTGTTGAGGGGTACTATAGGCATCTGGGTCAGGAATTCTGCTAAACAGGACAGCTCTCAACACAGAATTCCTGACCCCAAATGTCAATAATGTAGAGGGCATGCCCCAAAGATCACTTTTCTATTTTTAAAGGAAAGGTGAGTAGACAGGCAGGCAGAAGAAAGAGGAGCAGGAAGCATTTGATTTTTATTTAGTTGTTCATGCAGTTGCTTCTCTCCAGACCTGGGAGTCTAACCCAGAGGGATGTGGAGGCAAGTGACCTAACCGTTACTCTATCAGGGCGTGCCACGAAATCACTTTTAAGTCACTCCGAAGTCAAACAGAATCATTTTCAGATCAAACCAGAGCAACTGTGCAAGAGAGAGGGTCTATATAATGGGCTAAGTGGATGTGTTTTAGTGCATCCTTGTAAAGGCTAAGGACTGCAGAGAAAAAAGTACATAATCACTTCAAGAAACATATTTGAAAAATAACATTATCGAGAGCCATATAAACATTGTATTTATGAACTTTGACGCTGAAAGTTCTCTCTTAAAAGTGTATTTCAAATATATTTTTTAAAAGGGACGATGTGAAGGCAGGAATGACTGCTGCTGTACTCGGACCTGGGACTGGAACCTTTGGAGGCAACGGACCTAATGGCTCTCCACCAGGGCGTACCCAACACAGAAAAGGCATGTGCAATTTAGTACATGCTATATTTAACAACAAACAGTGATTCATTGTTTGAATCTTGTGCAATAGGTATGTTTTGTTTTCAATTCCAGAAATACTTTACTTTTTGTCTCCTTGGGATTCCGGTATACCTCAAATTGAAGAGTCTTTTGTTTAAGTGAAGATGTAGAGGCAGGAATTCTGGGTGTATAAATGGGTTATGTGGGGTGGGTAGGGAGTGAGAGAAAGCGTCTATGGAGGATAGGGACAAGAAAGAGGTTTTTGTTTGTTTGTTTGGTTTTTTTAACAGAAAGGCAGACAGGCAGGCAGCAGGAAGAAGTATTTAGTCGTTCATGTTTTAGTTGTTTCAACGAGTCCTTGGACTTTATGTTGACTGCTCCCCAGGCCCAGGCTTAACATCTGCGCCACCAGGGTGCTTCAAGAGAAAAAGATTTGTAGGCTAATTATTTTTCTAAAGTTATCCCTTTAGGATTCTTTTTAAAAAGGATAACAAACTACTTTATTGAAACCGCATCCCTGAAAGTCTTTTGAGGACTGGAAGGAACAGTTCCACATCTAGAATATTAGTTCTATTAGCTGTAGTTTTCCCTTTATTTCGCCCCATTAATAAACTGAGAATGATTGTGAAGTTGCTGGTCCATGGTGCTCATAGACCAAGAACTATTTTAACAGTTCCCCCTGCCTCCAATATTCTCGAGCTATAGGTCATTTTCAGTGCTTTTCATCTAATGAAAGTTTTTTTCCTAAAGGAGGAAGAAGCATCTTTTGGTTGTTCACACTGGTTATTTTCCCTGGAGCGTGGACTCTAACCTAGAGGTATGTGACGTTCTCCTTTGGAGGTGATTGACCTAACAACCACTACTCCACCAGGGCATGCCATGAGAGTCTGAAAATATCAAAAAATTACAGTGCTAAAATATTCCCAGAAAATTTATTTCGTTGTTTATTTTGGTTTTCCAGAAAACTCAGGTCCTTGGGCTTTACATGGTCCCCACTTCAACCATCTTAGCTGCCTGAGGCACAAGGGCATGCCCTCAGGTTCCCTTTTGAGAAAGATGGTTTTTCTTTTTAGTCTTTCATTCGTTTTCTCTTTCTTTCTACTAATCCGGTTTCCCAGAATAATTTCCTCTGCAGGAAATTAAGTGTGATTTTTGTCTTAAGCTTGGCCTTAATTTCTGCTTCTTGAAGTTTGACTAGCTCAAGCAGATACAGTAACCAGTTTTAAGGAACTAATTCATTTGCTCTTAAGGGTTTATTTTACTTTTGGAAAACAGACTTCTAACCCTTAGAAAAACGAACATGAATGCATAATTTTGCATACTTTCTAGCTACACCATTGCTGTCAGACACTCAGATGTGAAACTGTAAAACATTTGTAAAATGCCGACACATAGAACAGCGTGAATTTTTGTGCAAAATGATGTAAATGTCATGCAATGGGTGGCTGATTTCAGAGATGGGCGTTTGAATAAAATAGTTTTTTCTTCCTTAACATTTTGTACCTCAGAACAAACTATTGCGTTGACTGGATTTTCTTAACTACACCAATTAAAAAAAAAAATTAAGAGTAACTTCAGAGAAATAAGCGTTTATCCAGGTTAAAACACTACCACTTTGTCTTTTTTGTAGGTCAAATTTCTTTCCGAAATTAGTCACCTGATTTTTTAAGGCAATGTTTGCAAAGACTTAGGCAAAATTTTTTTTTTTTATTATCTTGGTGATTACTCGTTATCTTGTTCAAAAAGATGCTTATTTAAGAATTCAGGACCAGTACTATTCTCTTTCTGGCATTTTATTTGTAAATGTGGCATTTACAAAATAATGAAGTCCTTTACGTAATGGGAGCGCTTGAGTGTTTGTTTCTGCCTTTCTCTGGGGTGTAAACGAGCTCAGCTGTCTGACCCCCTAATTGTTTCAGCAGCATCAATTTTGTCAGTGCCCCTGGGCACTTTGGGGTCGGAGTGGTGGCGACGGCGTCCTCTTACACGAAGTGGATGGAATGATGGAGGTCGGGGGTCCCTCGCGCAGCCACCACTCGGAGAAGTGACTGTGACGATGCAAACCTAGACACCTGGAAAAAGTGAGCCACGCCAGAGTCTAGGAGCGGGACTCCAAGCCCGCGCACGCGCAACCGCACTGCCGTCGCCCGGCCTCCTCCAGGGGCCTCCTCCCCGCCCAGCAGGGGGCTGTCCGCAGAGGTGCCTGATTTAGAGGAAGGATCACTATGAACACGGGGCTGACTCTGGCACTGTTTTCTCGACATGTTGTCGAGGCTAAGAAGGAGCGACACGTGTGGAGGGGTGGTCGTGTCCTAGCGGAGAGGACACTGCGGCGTTCGGGGGTCTGGGCCTGCAGGCAATGCCGAAGGCGCCCTGGCGGGGTCCTACGCCGCGCGGGCCGGGAGCCGGAGGAGCCCGAGGCGGGAGTATTGGCCGCTCGGCGAGTTCCAGGTGGCGGCGTCTGGCGATATGGAGGATCTTGATGGCGAGCCGACAGTCACCGTAAGGGCGCCCCAGCCATCTCGCTTGCCCTCGTGGCCCCTGAGCGGAGTCTGCTTCATCGCCGCGGGCTTGTCTGCCGCCCTGCAGCCCTTCCCCTTCAGGCCGCTCAGGTGCCGCGTCCGGAGGCCGGGTGGTGTCGGTGCCGGCTGTGTCGCTCGGTGGTGCAGTGTCGCTGCGTGTCCGCTCCTGTGTTGTGCATGCAGAATAGCTGGCCCCGGAGGCTCCATTCCATCCTTCTCACGGTCTTCTCTTACAGGAGAGACAAGCCACCGACCTCCCTTCCTGCCTCCCTCACGCCCCTCTGAGCTGCTGCTGCTGCAGTGATCGGGCTGCTGCTGCAGTGATCGGGCTGCGAGCTGGCAGAGATTGGGGTTCTTTTTTTCTTCAGTCGAAATAAACGTCACATCGTAGCGCCGTGGGCTTGACTTTTGCATGCCCTGCCTTGCTAGCCCACAGTTTACTAAACGGATTTGTCTTCTCAGAATTCGTTTTTATAAGTGTATGTCAAGTGTGGATGAACTGTGGGGTTTATAAAGAAATCTGGGCCTTTTAAATGAGATACCTCCCATTCCCGGGGCCTGGAATGCGCTTTTCTTCTCTCGGGTTTAGCCCCTTGATTTTTTTCTTTTTTAAAGGGAAAGGTTTAGGCTGGAAGAAAAAGGAGAAACAGCATTTAGTTATTCATCTGGGATCACCCCGCCCCCCAACCCAAATCCTTGGGATGCTCATGAACTACGCTGTTCAGAGGCCGTGGACTCAACCGCTAAATCACCAAGGCACGCCATCTAAGTTTTTAAAGGCAGGCTCCAAAAGTCCTTTTTAATCAGGAGAGTCTTTTCAGATAGGTCAGATAGCCCTGCCCCTTATAAACTTGTTCTGCACCTCTTGGTTCCTGCCTCATTAAACTGCAAATTGCCTAGCCTTGTGTTTTTACTGTTTAGAAAATTGAAATGCTTACGGTTTTCAGCTAAAGTCATCAGATTGCCAAGTGATATCTGACAAGAGCAAACGTTCCAAATAGAGGTAATTTCAAAGATAGCTGAATAAAACTAGCCTTTTTTTTTTTTTTTAAAGGGAAGGGAGGAAGCAGACAGGAAGAGAGAGGAGGAAGAAACGTTTAGTTCATTTTGGTCTCCTGTGCTATGCGTGTGAACTATGCCACAGCCACAGAATTAACGCCTGAGCCATTAGGGTGCACCCATATTCCCTTTCTTCCCTTTTTCTAAATTACAGATTACTAAAATTCAATATAATAATTGCCTGGATTAAGGTAGGGCTTTATTTATTTATTTATTTATTTAAATCAACATGAGAAGTTGCAGGCTGGATTGATGTTCCCAGCAAAGCTCACTTGCTCCTTGGAGGTGTAACAGAGTGGACCGATGGCAACCACACTCAGCTGTGTAATACATAGCACTGATTCCTAACTAGGATCATACTTGCAAGTCAGTTGAAAGCAAAGTCTTTAGGGCAGGGGGTGGGGAGACGGGGCTGGTAGTAGTAGTGGTTTGGTCAACTGCCTCCAGCTGAAGTACAATCCACGTATATCCCAAGGACGTGGGTTCTTGTCCCAGGCCGAGGAGAACAACCAAGATGTACAACTGAATAAAAAGTGCTTTCTCCTCGCCTGCCTGCCTCTGTTCGCGTTCATTCCTGCCTGCACCTTTTTCTTTTTTCAAAGGCTTTTGTAAGAATTACAATTTCAGTGTCTTTATTTTTTACTTAGCTGATCCCAGGAGTGAATTCCAAGAAGAAGCAAATGTGTTTTGATTGGGGTCCTGGGGAGATGTTGGTGTGTGAAACCACCTTCAACAAAAAAGGTGAGTTGTTTTTCCTTCCAGGTTATTCATCTTGTCATATACGGTTGCTTTTTCTTTCTTGAGTAGCTGAGGCATGAAACAGTTGAATTTATTTTTGTACCACTTTTGTTTTTGACTTTTTAATTGATTAAGATGAAGACCAGGTATGCCCTGGTGCCCTAGGGGGTGGGGGCACAACCAGTATGAACAACTAAGTAACTTCCTCTTCACTCCTGCCTACATCATTCCTGCTGCACTCTTACTTTAAAAAAGAAAACAACTGATTAAGTCCAGGTTTGAGGCCCAGGGCTGGAGTGAGAAACTAAAGTGAATAAATAAAGATTGCCTCCTCTGTTTTCTTACTTCCTTCTCTCACCTCTCTTTCCCTCCCCTCCCTTTAAAAAAAAAATGATAATAATACACACACACACACACACACACACACACACACACACACACACACACCCTAATTGATCTATGAAACCTAACGTTGAGTTCAGGGTGGAAAAAATTTAGTTGTGCTTCTTGGCCCAGAATGAGAATCCAGGTTCATGGAATGTATGTGAACTGTGTTTAGTGGCCTTATCCTCTAGGCCACCAGGGCGTGTCAGTAGGGTTTTTTTTTTCTAAATGAGGGTGACAGTGACGTTAATTTTAATATGTGTGTATGTACATATGTGCACACATAACTATATATACACAATTTTTCTTTTATTTCAGAAAAGTCAGAGTCAGTATCTGGCTGGCCCTTTATCTATGTCGTCCGGAAGGATGTAGATGTTCATTCTCAGATCTTGAGAAAACTCTTCAATGAATCCCACGGAATCTTTGTGGGGCTCCAGAGAATTGAAGAAGAATTGACGGGAAAATCCAGAAAAGCTCAGTAAGTAGACTGCTGGTAGGTGCTGAAGTCCATGACTGGTTGTGAAAACCAGATGAAATGCATCCTCGTCCTTTTGCCCGATGGACGGCTCACCTAGAGAAGTCAGGGATCATGGTTCTACTATGGCCTCTGTGCTGGGCAGTGTAAGTGGTATGCGATGGTCTCCCTGTCTCATGGGGAACATACTCATGACTTACTGAGTTTCTTTGTTTACATTTGTTTATATTCCTACTTCATGTTCCTTTCAAAGAAGAAAATTAGGCCAAACAACCTGAGTGTCATTGAATGAGGTCCCACTATTGGAAGATTTAGAAATTAATATAGAATTAAATTTTGTCTTTTAAGAAATAATTTTTCAAGGCATTTTTTGGCAGGAGTCCATAAAAATGGTTTTGTTTTGGGGAGCACCTTTATTTTGTGTGTTCCACCCCCCCACTCCTACCCCTCATCAGCAACCCGGGTCCTTGAACCATAGTTCACACCCCAGCTGCTGAGCACCCGAGCAGGACATACCACCTTAGTCTCTTAATATCAACCAGTTATTTTGTGCATTGTCCTTCAATTTGGATTTGCCTGATTTTTTTTTTTTTTTTTTTTTTTTTAATGGCTGGGCAAAGATGCGTTCTTAAAAAATTTAAAAAGTTTTTTGTAGGAAAGGTGTAGGCAGAAATGAAGGTGAGTAGGCAGGCAGCAAGGAAAAGACAGGAGGACAAAGCATCTTTTGTTTAGTTCTTCCCCCAGCCCTGGGATGCGAACCCGGGTCCTTGGGATGTATATAGACTACCCTCAGCTTCACTGAACAGCCGCTCCACCAAGCGCATGCCTGAGTTATGCAGTCTTAGCAAGAGTGCCACATAAGTGATGCTCTGTCCTGACTACATCGCATTATGGAGTTTGTGGTGTGACGCTTCGTTACTGGTGATGTTGACCATGACCACTTGGTGAATGAGGTTTCCACGGGGCTTCTGTACTAGAAAATTAAATTCTCAGCCATCAGTTTTAGTGTCTGTTGGTGGGTCTTACCCACGACATTATCAGTATGAGCTGGTGGTCGTGTTATTCCTGGGTTCTGTTGTGTTTTTCTTGTTCCAGTTGTTGCAGTGCTAGTTACTGTTGCTCTTCCAAGTTGCTCATGTCTTTCACAAGCTTTTGTCTGTGTTTGAGAACTTCTTTCTGTCGCGACAAGATGTTCCAGACTTATCTGGCATGTTGCTTCGTTTTTTACAGATTGGTTCGAGTGAGTAAAAACTACCGATCAGTCATAAGAGCGTGTATGGAGGAAATGCACCAGGTTGCAAGTAAGGATTTTGTGTGTATGCGACAGCAGTTGAAGTATTTATCTGGCTGTAAATACAAGGTGAATTCTGATCGACATTCCAGTGCAGAGCTCTTAACATGCCCTCTGTGTAATAATATTCCACACTATGTCAGTAGTCGTGTTGCACATATTTTTCAAGTTAAAACATAGGTAAGAGTTATAAGACTAAAGGGTCAAATTAAGGATCTTTAAATATTTCCACGTCGCGTCCTTTGACCTTGGCGATTTAAGTTCACCGTAACCACGACAGCCACATGACCCCGAGTGCCAGCTGGAGTCCTGTATGCCGTGGTGGTCTCTGTGTGTGCTGTGCTGCAGTTGAAAGTGCTGCTTGTATCCTGAGGGTCTTGGCTGGAGAATCATCGATCTACAGCAAAGAGAGATGAAGCGTTAAAAGAATGTGTAGTGAATGCGGGTGCTCATTAAACAGGAAGAAGCCTCCGAACCTGGTATCTGAAGCTTGTACCAGTAAGACTGAAAGTTCCATTGCTCACTTAAAATGTTTTGTGTTTTGTTAGTTGCTGCTAAAGACCCAGCCAGTGGCCGCCAGTTCAGCAGCCAGGTAAAGACACTTGACTTCTGCACCTTCATGTCCTTCTGTGTCCTTTGCAGCTCCTTTGGGTGACTTTGCAGTCACTAATGCACGAGTCTCCTTTCCAGGTAGACAGGCAACTTCTTAGGGCAGTGAGGATGGTCTTGAACTTACTTCAAGGTCGACCACACTGAAACACAACAGTGTGCTTGAGAAATAGCTAAAAAGTGCTTTTCGTTCTTGTGGGAAATATGTCATAACCTTACAGTGCTTTGTGAGAGAGCTGAGCTTTTGGAATCACTGCTTAGTCTTGTAAACTGCCCTCCTCTCTGAAGCTGCAAATGGCAGTATTTCAGTTGGCGCTGTAGGCGACAGGAAGAATTCTCCTTGGCAGAATCTTGATATCTTTCAGACTCACTAGTGAATGGGGACTGATGCAGGGTCTTTCAGCAAAACAAGTATTTTCCTTTCTGAACAAGGTGTTCTGTGTTTGTGCACAGGAGAGTAGGGCAGGGGGACTTTATTCCCAAGGGCCCATTCCAGACTTGTTTGTTTTGGGGACTTGGGTTTGCCTTTTAATAGGTTGTTTCCCAAACTTCAGTCCTTTGAATACCAATTTCACAATTTCTACCATCTATATTATTTACTGACTACTTTTCTAAAACTCTTCCCTCCTTTTTTACTCAGTCTCTTCCTAAACCATAGTATTCATCTAGATCATAGGCGTTATGCCCTAGTTATGTTTTTCTAATGCACTTTAAAACTTACCGACCGCAATGGATCCATTTCCTGGGTGAGCTTCAACCAAAAGCACAGACCAAAGTTCCTTTAAATAGGACAGGTTCACTACTTAGACGAAGTAAGGGGACAACATGAAAAAGCACTGACTCCCCGGGGGCTCTGCTCAGGGGATTTTATTAGGGTTCAGTTGAGGAAGGGGGTGTCAGGTGGTCTGTGTGTTCTGAGGAAGATTCCAAGTCCACTGTGCAGGCGCCTGTCTTCCTCGGGCTTGGTCACTTGCACATGTTAAAAAGTGGTGCAAGGTCACCTTGAAGTCAGTTCTAGCCTTTCTGTGACTGGTTAGGTGGTGGGTGTGTCACAGCCACTTACCTGATCAAGTATGTTTACTCCCCAAGGCATTTGTCTGCTCTGCTGTGAGAACCACTTGGTTTTGAATGGCCCTAGGCCTCAGGGACTCCATCAGGTTTTGAGGGCACGCATTTCTCCTGTTGCTGACCTGCTAACAAAACCACAACGTTCAAAGTAAAAAGCGAGGGGTACACCGTTGTGGCTCGGCAGGTGAGGCGGTTTGGGTGAAAACCAGGTGTAGCCTGGGGCCCAGGCTGAAGGCATAGTGGGGCCGGGTGTCTGCTGCGCCTTCTCTCCTGGCCCCCTTGTGGCAGCCCTGCCAGCGGGATCACCAGTAGCTGAGTTAATGAAGGGACAGCATGTGACTAAGTTTAGTGTTGCTTTGTTCCTTTATCTCAGAGCAGATCTCAGGAATGTTTTCAGTCAAAACTTTGTGTCCATTTCTTCCTCAGGTCTCCATCTTATCAGCAATGGAGCTCATTTGGAACCTTTGTGAGATTCTTTTTATTGAAGTAGCCCCAGGTGAGCTGAGCGGACTTCTGAAGGGCTGCCCTGCCGCCTCTTTGTCTTTCCTGTTTTCCTGTCCCTTGTGATGAGTGTGTGTTGCTTACCGTGCCCTTTTCAGAGCTTTCTAAGAACCTAGCCTACAGATTGCATTACAGCATCCAAGAAAACCTGCCATTTTATCATTTTATATGTTGTGACTTTTAAGAGGTGTTTATTTGGTCGTTCAGATGACTGAAATCTATTTCTCATGCGTTTGGTGTTTGTCCACAGTTCCTTGTTCCCAGAACCTTTGGAATTTGCTAAGTGTTGAGAGTGATAAAAGTGCCTTTTATTAGGTGAATGAGGGGACTTTGGGGAACACCTTGAAGGACTGGGTGTCTGGAGGATCTGCCACGTGATTGGAGGGCTGGAGCTTCTGGTCTGTCTCCCAGCCTCCAGGGAGGGGAGAGGGCTAGAGACTGAGCCCATTTCATGACCAGTAATTTCATCAGCTGTCTCTTTGAAATGAGGTTTCCATAAAAATCCAAAATGAAGGTTCAGAGAGCTTCCAGGTAGGTGAGCATGTGGAGATTTAGGGAGAGTGGGGCCTGGAGAGGCTGTGGGGGCCCCGCACCCCTCCCCACACCTGACCAAGCCCTTTCCTCCAGCTGACTGCTCCTGAAACATATCCTTGGTCTCATAAGATCTGAGATCTAATAGGTAGTGTTTTCCACGAGCCACTCTCGCAGATTAATTGAACCCCTGGTCACGGGGCCCTCTGCAGTCTGCAGTTCAGACGTGCAGAAGCGCGGCCTGGGTCCTGGCCGGCTCCGATGTAGAGGCGTCTTGAGAGACGGCGCTTGCCCTGTGGAACCTGACGCTTTCCCCTGTGGATGTGTCAGCACTGGTTGAACCCTCACTCGCTCAGCTGGTGTCTGAGAACTGCTGTTGGGCTGGGGAAGCCTCCACACTGGGATTGGCTCCAAGAACTTCAGTCAGTTCCTGCAGAAAGAGTTGGACAGAGCGTCTCCAGGAACCTAACCTGTTAGGTAGATGACCTCTGAACAGTAGCAAGAAAGCATAAACTAGTGTGTGAAAGGAGCGGGCTGTGTGTGTCAGGCTGACTCAGCCGAAGGAAGTTGCAGGAGAGGCTGCAGGCAGGCACGGAGCAGGCCTACACAGCTCTCAGGAGCCAGCCCTGCCAACACCTGAATGCGAGACGATAAATTCCTGTCTCGGGGAAGGGAAAGAAGCTTCAGGGAGGGGAGGAAGGTTGCAGGGTGGGGTGGGGGTGGGCAGAGTTCTGTTGCTCATGATTAGGGCACGGTTACCCTGTGCGTCGACCACCGCTCGGGATCAGTCCGCGCACACGAGGTCCATGCGGTCAGCACGTCATGCTGGCTGGAGCGGGTTCTCTGGATTTGCTCCAAGATTTTTTGCATGCTTATGTGATTTACTCTTGCTGTTATTTGCGAATATGTTTGTCTAGTCAAGAGCAGCGTTTTAGTCACGCTGTCGCTGAAGTCCCGAGCCTCTTGAAATCGAGACGAGTAGCTGTGTGTGTTCCTCCAGTGCACTCGGGGGCTGTCGCTGTGTTTCTGTGTTTACATCTTTGCGACTAGCGCCTCGCCCCTGCCAGTCACTAAATGGCTGTCACACAGCCGTTGTCCTCTGGTCGGGAGGTGAGATCTGGGCTTAAGAGGGATAAACCACTTCTACTTAGCTGCGCAGCATCGCTCTGCACTACATGAAAGTGGAGTTTTTGTGTGACGAGAGTCTCTCTCCTAGCTGGCCCTCTCCTCCTCCACCTCCTCGACTGGGTCCGACTGCACGTGTGCGAGGTGGACACTTTGCTGGCTGATGTTCTGGGCAGTGAGAATCCAAGCAGACACGAGGGCTTCTGGAACTTGGTAAGCCCCTCGTGCAGGCCGGCTGCCTCCCCACCCCGCTGTGCCGTCCCCCACGCGCTTGCAGGCGGTGCAGCTGTGCCTCTGCTGCGCCGCCGGGCCTGGGCCGTGAATCCATGGTTAGGGAGACACCTGGAGCTTTTCTTCCAGCTCCAAGGAGAGTTTAGAATCCAGTTATCAGCTAAGAAATGTAATGCTTTGCAGACTTTCCAGTGAGAAGGGAAATTAGATTTTTTTGTGGATCTAAGAAAAGGAACCATGAAGATGTACAAAACTAACAGACAGGGGCTGTGGATGAGAGAGAGAAGTGAGCGTGAGGATTGCTCCGAAGTGATAGAAATGTTCTGAAACTGGGTGTGGTGATGGTTCAGGACTCTGTAAACTGACTAAAAACTGAATTAGACACTTAAATGGGTTAACATTTATAGAGTGGGGCCCCCCTTTTTTTTTTCCCAAAAGAAAGGTACAGACAGGAATGAAGGCAGGCAGCAAGAGCAAGGAGGAAGAAGCATTTATTTTTGTTTAGTTGTTCATTTTGATTATTCCCCCGACCCCAGGTCTTGAACCTGTGTCCTTGGGCTGTACGTGGACCATGCCAGGTGGACTTAACTGCTAGGTTACCAGGACGTGCCAGAAACAATTTTCTTTCCCATTCATTTCTATAGACTTGTCCAGTTGGAATCCCTCCCCAGGGAAGAGGTTGTTAATTGACCTAAACAATAGAAAATTGACTAAACCTATAAAATTCGGAATTTAGGGCTTGTTGTCTGGAGGCTATTTCTCAGCCTTTTGGAGCTAGGAGATCTGCAGGCCAGGGCAGGCTCTTTGCTCTGGAAGTCTCGGGCCTAGGGTGGGGGCTGATATGTTCACTGAGTATCGAGTGTTTGTCTGCAAGGCACTGAAGTCAGATGGTGGCACACAGTCTGCTTGTAGGAAACTTGAGTCCCGTGTGGAGAGATGGGAAATAAATACAGGAATAAGTAAGACGTGAAGTGTGTCAAGTAGTAAAGTGCCCTGGAGAGAAGCAGAGGAAGGGAGGGACCTGGGGGGATAGAGCGCACGCTCATGAGGTGACTCAGAGCCCTGGAAAGGGGCTCGCAGGTGGAGGAAGCTAGGGTCCAAACAGTGTGACCTGTGCCCTCCAGGCAGTGAGAATGAGGAAGGCAAGGCCAGTGAGCCTGGAGCAGC
Source organism: Solenodon paradoxus (assembly GCA_004363575.1). Taxonomy (NCBI): domain Eukaryota; kingdom Metazoa; phylum Chordata; class Mammalia; order Eulipotyphla; family Solenodontidae; genus Solenodon; species Solenodon paradoxus. The sequence goes on along the minus strand of RJWH01006011.1, from coordinate 34,158 downwards.
CCAGGGGAGAGTTGGGAAGACAAGGGCAGAGAGATACTGGGCCTAGTCACGAGGACTTGAGCCTTATGGGAGGCAGTCTTGTAGGGTGATCGGAAAATGGCCGATGAGGTCAACCCACATCCTCTTACTAGCTGCAAGATCTTGAAAGAGTCACTTAACAGCCTTTACTTTCTGCAGAATGATTTCCCTACCCCATAGTGCTGTTGGGATGGACGATTAAAGGACACAAACACGTACGAACTAGCTGACGGCACAGTCAGAGCTCCGGTTTTCTCCTGAGTCAGGTGCAGAGGGGACTTTGGAGAGCTGAGGGAAGGAGCACTTCTGACTTAGGTTTTCAAAGGGCCTTCTGACCGCCTTCCTGAGAACATCGAGGGCAGAAGTGTTCAGCCTGGCGGCCGTGCACCAAGTCAGAGATGGTGGACATGGGTCAGGGCTGAGCACAGGGGGTGCGGGAAGTGACAGGATTCTAGATGCAGCTGGAAGGTACCGGTGACAGGACGTGCCAACGGACTGGATGTGGTGGGTGTGCATGAAATGGAGGGACGTGGAAAGGAAGGTCAGCTTGGTTCGTTGGAGGCTAAATTAAGAGGCCTGTGAGATACAAGTAGGCACGGCGACGAGGACTAGGGCTCCAGAGGAGGAAATCTAGTCTGGAGCGAAACATGGGGGCTTGTCGGCATATTATCTATGGCTCTTTTGAGCATGACTTAGAATAAACAATATTTTTTTTTCCTAAAGGAAAGGTGCAGGTAGACATGAAAGTCAGCAGGTAGCCAGGAAGAAGCACTTTATTTTATTTAATTGTCCACCTAGAGTGTCCCCTGCCCTGGAATGCGGACCTGTGTCCTTGGAATATACGTGGAGTACGCTGGCTGGAGGCAGCAGCCCTAACCTCCGCTCCAGCAGAGCGCGCCTGCTCTGTGTGTTTTACACGTGTACTGGTGTGTAAACCGTTGGGTCCCATCACTCGGCAGTGCCGTCTGCCAAGTCACCTGGGGCACCGAATCAGTGAATACCGAAGCCTTGCTCCCGGGGGAGGACTGGCTTCTTTCGAGCGTCCTGTCACAATGTTTTTGTCAGTTGCTCGGTGCATAAACCCGTGTGTTCATGTTTCTGTTTAAAGACTCCATCTTTAGCGTGTTACTGCACATGAACGCTGAACTCAAGGCCAACAGCTGCTGTGCCTGCCTCAATGAAGCTTATTTAGCGTGATTTTCTCTGGGGCGCATCCCAGCCTCTGTACACTTAGGAAAACCGGCCAGCACTTCAGCTCTGCTTTGGGGCTCAACAAAAAGCACAGAAGTGCAAAAAAACCCCCAAAGGCCAAAGCACAGAAACAAACCCCAACATCGCGCTAGATAGATCTCAAGAAGGCGTCTGTGCGGGGTGAGGACTGGTAGGGAAGTGACCTCAGTTGACAGCGTGCACTTTCTAAGTGACTCGGACCTCTGGCTGCTCTGCGAATGTCCTCGAATGAGGAAGGCTGCTGAGACTTTGATGTTGTGCATTTTTGCAAGTAGGCAAACTCATCAAAGCAGAGTCTGAATGAGGATTGAGCACATCAAGTGTATGTTTATATATGTATGTGTGTGAATGGAGATGTTTATGAGCCAGCATTTGATGTACTTTTAGAG
>RJWH01006011.1:0-32421 GCA_004363575.1 Solenodon paradoxus | reverse complement strand
TCACTTTTTATAAAACACAACCTCTACCAGGTTATAGAATGCAGTTGGAAAAGCATGAGACAGATGGTGAAAGCAGGACGGGAGCAGTTAGTTTCCGCTTGCTCTTAGGAGTTGTCCTGCTTTTCCAGGACAGGGAAGTAGACGTGTGGATTGAAGGGACTAGCCTCTGGGCCACCTGTGAACACTCATGACCTGGGGTGTCCTCCCAGGTGACTGTCTTGGTGCTGCAAGGCCGACTGGCCGAGGCCCGGCAGATGCTCTCCAAGGAAGCGGACAAGAACCCCGCGTCTGCAGACATGTGCCAGATCCTGGGGGACCTGATGAGGACGATGCCCGTGCTCAGCGTACGTGGGGTGGGGGCAGCTCGCTCTGCTGGCCGCTCGGCGTGCGGGTTTGCGGTGGCCTTGCATTGCCTGTCTCTCTCCTTAGCCTGGCAACACTCAGACGCTGAAAGAGCTGGAGCTGAAGTGGCAACACTGGCACGAGGCGTGTGAGCAGCACCTGCAGAACGGCACGTTCTCCTGCAGCCCTCACCTGGAGTCTCTCTGCAAGGTCTGTCATGGGGGCACGTCCAGGTCGGGTCCAGCTGGCGTTCCCTGGGACAGGCCTCTGCAGTGGAGTAGGAGCTTGGTCCTCCTTGTCCATGGGTCTGCCAGGGAGGCGCGCTCAGACCTGGTGCTGGGTTGAGACAGGAGCTCTACAGACAGGGTGGTCCCTGGAGCTGTCGGGTGTCTGTCCTCAGATAATGCTGGGAGACGAAGCGGCCTTGTTGGAACAGAAGGAGCTTCTGAGTAACTGGTACCATTTCCTGGTGACCCGGCTCCTGTACTCCAATCCCACAGTAAAACCCCTCGACCTGCACATTTACGCGCAGGTGAGTCCGGCTCTGGGGAGTGGGGTCCCGGGGCCGGAGTCCCTGCCTCTGGTGTCCAGGGCTTTCCTGTGGCCCCTTTGAAGGAGCCTGTCACCCTTCTCCAGGGTTCCCTACACAGCAGCCCTGCTTGAGTCTCTGCTCTCCATCCGGGCATTGAGCGGGTCACCACCTTTTTACAGTCCAGCCTGGACCTGTTTCTGGGAGGTGAGAGTGGCCCCGAGCCCCTGGATAACATCCTAATGGCGGCCTTCGAGTTTGACATCCACCAAGTGATCAAGGAGTGCAGGTGGGACCCAGCACCGTCCTGCCGCCCTTTTCTCAACGGCCCTGTGTTCTTGTTGGGGTGTCACCCGTCTTGCTGACCTGCTCCCCTGCCCTCCCCTGCCCTCCCCAGCCACAGGGATGTTGCTCGTGGCTTCTCACTGGATGAGCTCGGGGGCCTTTGTGAGTGTGAGAGCGGCCATATTTAAGTTTCCATTCCAGGGATGCCAATTTAAAATAACATGGCAGGAAATTACTTTGATGTTTCATATCCAGAAAGAGCCAGAGAACCTATTTCTTGGGTCCTGAGGGACATATAGCCACCTTAAGGGACAGCACTTCTCAACACTCGGGAAGCAAGCTGTCCACCCGTGGGCTCCTGGCTGGGTGTGCTCAGAGCAGGCTGCAGCAGCTCTGTCCCCAAAGGATTGTCGTCGTTACACTGAGCCTTCAGCCAGGCAGGAACGGGCCTGTCAGACGTAAGGAATGTGGCGCCCCCGTGGCTCAGTCAGCCGGGCTGTGGACCATGTAAATACAGCCTGAGCGTCCGGTTCAGGGATCTGTGGGAGCCGAATAGAACAGATTCTTTTCTTCGTTAAATAAAGACTCAAGGGACAGAGTGGGCAATGGCAGCAGATGACTTTGCCCTGGTGTCACATCATAGTCACTGACGGGAAGGTGATGGTGAACCAGGGTCTCTGAGTTGAGGGGCTTGTCAGTAACTTAGGAGGTTCATCATCGTTTGATTTTGTCAGCATCTCTGCCTGTAACTTGAAGTAATAAGTATCCCTAAATATACCATCTGTCGTCAGAAGCCACATCCGAGTTTTTAGAAACCTTTTCTAAAGGAGTTAGAGGCAGGCAGGCAGGGAGAGAGAACAGGAGGAAACACTGTCCATTTAGTTGTTCATCTTGGCTGTTCCCCATGGCCCCAGGTCCTGAACCCCGTTCCTGGGGATGTACGTGGACGGTCCAGTGGCCTTGTCCAGTAGGCCACCAGGGTGCGCCAGGAGCAACAGTGGCTTAAGCAGAGTAAGAAAGGAGGGAAATTAAGGGAGCACGCCCCGCTGTTTCCAGTGAGCGCAGAAGGAAAGAAGTCCCTGTGCAGGGAGCGACCCTCGTGAACACCGCAGAAGACGCCGTCACCAGGAGGACGCCAGGCTCGCGGCCCCGGCAGTCAGGACTGTGAACTGGAGCTGGGGTTTTTCCGGCAGGAGACTGCACCCTGTCCCATTTGGGGAGGCACTGATAAGCGAGTGCTGGGACCTTGTTCCAGGAACTGGAAAAAGGGCTGGAAGTGTCTTCACAGCGAGCAGCAGCAGTTTAGAACCGCGCCCTCTTGGATGGGCAAGGATTGAATCTGGGGCCTGCAAGCACCTGATTTCTCAGGGTTGTACCAGGCAGACCAAGCTGCAGGAGAGGGCACATCTGTCTAGGCTGGGCCAGTGGGGGTGGCACTGATGGCCGCTGGTTTGTGAGTGCCCCCTGCGAGGGGGATGAGCAAGCCTTTGTAAAGGCGCTGGATGGAGGTTTCCGCCTGGACACCCGGTTACCTTCAGGTCAGCTGTGCCGGAGGGGCAGGAAGGGTGGCCAGGGTCCTGAAGAAGAATCTACGGGCTGGGGACAGTTCATTGACCTTAATGGACATGTGTCTGCCTTGTCCCCACTGCAGAGAGGAGCCCTTGGGAATGGTCTCGGGCTTATTTCTCTCTGCAGCTGCAAAAGGAAACGGAGCTGGGACACATAGGTCCCTCGGAGCTCCCCAAATGTTAAGAACTAAAAGCGAGTAAGTCTTCCTTCAGAAACTAAGACGAGGTCCAGGGTGATGTTTGCCTGACTGGGATCTTCTCGCTGGAACTTCGGCCCAGCCCGCAGCCTTGCCCACCGGGCGCAGCGGCGTGTGCGGAAGGGGGGGCGCAGCTCGGCGAGCCAGAGGGAGGCGGCCGGAGTGGGACGCTGACCTGCTGCAGGCAGTCCGGCCCCGGGCTTGCTCCCTCAGGCGCAGCGGCTGCTCCACGCTCTCCAGTCCTGGTCGCTCGAGCCATCTCATTAGTGGTCTCCCTCAGTGGTTGCTGCCCGCTCTGGGGAGGCCCGGGCCTCAGACGAGCATGCCGGCTCCCGTAGCTCTGGTGGCCCCCTCGCTGCCTGGCTGGCTGGCTGCTCCTGGGAGCTGAGGTGTCATCTCCCGTCCTGCCTGTGGTTCTTTTGAAAGGAAAGGTGCAGGCAGGAGTGGAGAGGAGGGAGCATTTCATTGATTTAGTCGTTCATCTTGATGGTTCTTTTGGCCCCAGGATGTGAACCCGGGTCCTTGGGATGTCTGGATTGCTCCTCGATTTCCTTATCCACTAGGCCACCAGGTCGTGCCGCCTGTCCTTTTTAAGCAAAAGACGTGTGCAGGTCCTGCTCACGCCTCCCCCTCCTGGTGCGGCCGCTCAGCCCGACTGCTTCTTCCTTGTGTCTGAACGTGCAGCATCGCGCTCAGCAACTGGTGGTTCGTGGCCCATCTGACGGACCTGCTGGACCACTGCAAACTGCTCCAGGCGCACAACCTCTAGTGAGTGACCGGCCGCCCCGCTCTGCTTCCCAGCACGCGGGCCCCGGGGGCGGGTGAACCCAGGGCCTGGAGGGGCCCGGATGGAGCAGACCAGTATCCCGGTTTCACGAAAGATTTTTAATCTTTGCAAAGCGTCAGTCATACCTGTTCGTCTAGGTGACCGTAGTCGGTGTTTTGAAAATAGAGGCGCATAGCCCAGACTCGGGTTGACCTAGTAGCGCCCGGGACCAGGGCGCGCACCTCCTCCCGCAGCGGGCGCGCAGCCAGCTTCCGCTCACGGGGGCTTATTGCAGTTTCGGCTCCAACATGAGAGAGTTCCTGCTGCTGGAGTACGCCTCGGGGCTGTTTGCGCATCACAGGTAGGGGTGCGGGGGTCGGGCTGGCTTTGGGGTGCTCCTCGTGGGCGCCGCTGGAGCGTGGCTGGTGGGTCCCTGCAGGCTAAGGGGGAGGACGCGGATGGGGACGGGGCCTGGGGCAGGTGAGGCGCCACCTCGGGTGCCTGCCCGCAGCCCCAGGTGGCGTCTGGCCCTCACGCTGCTTGCAGCCTGTGGCAGCTGGGGGTGGATTACTTCGACCACTGCCCGGAGCTGGGCCGCGTCTCCCTGGAGCTGCACATCGAGCGGATCCCCCTGAGCACCGAACAGAAAGCCCTCAAGGTGCTGCGGGTGTGCGAGCAACGGCAGATGACGGAGCAAGGTGAGCTGCTCTCCCAGACGCCCTTCGTGCTTGTCCGTGCCAGCCGCCAGCGCTGGGACACGGACCAGGACAAAACCGTTGCGGGGGACGAAGAGCCGGGATGCGGTGGCCTGGAGGCATGAGTGTCTTGTTTTTTTTGAAGGGAAGGGACTGTAGGAAGAAAGGAGGAAGAAGCACTTTTACGTAGTTGTGCATCTTGGTTCTTCCCGGGACCGTGGGTGTGTGGGCAGTGCCCAGCCTCCACTCACCAGGGCGCGCTGCATGCTGCCTTTGACGGGTCCTGCCTCACCTCTGACCTGCTCCCAGCGGTCAGGGCTATCTGCTCTGGGCCCATGTGACTGCTGCTTTGGTAAAGGCTTCCAATGGGGCCGCAGGACCGAGACCGCTCAGGGAGAGAAATTACGGCCAGATCTGCCCTGGTCTCTGCCCTTGACGTGGAGTGACACTCAACTTGTTCTTTTAAGAGATGTCTGCATGTCTGTCAGTTTCTGAAGGTCTGTGGCATTCAAGACCCAGAGGGTGGTAGGATTTTCAGCATCTGGATAGAAATGGAGGAGCTGATCTGGGGAGCACTAAGATTCTCAAACCCTCACACGGCCAGTCCTGCCAGGGTGGGTCACACTGTTAGCAGATCTAAGAGACCGTTTATGAAGCCCGGAGCTCCCAGTTTGCTGACAAAACTGTATTTGGAGTCTCAGAGGCCACCTGTGGCTCTGAGGAGGTGGGAAGGACACTCCTCGCAGGGTCCAGGAATGTGGAGATTCATCAGGTGAAAGGTGACTTCTCTTCCCCTGCAAAGTCCGCAGTATTTGCAAGATCTTAGCCATGAAAGCTGTCCGCAACAACCGCCTGGGTTCAGCTCTCTCCTGGAGCATTCGCGCCAAGGATGCCGCCTTCGCCACTCTGGTGTCCGACAGGTGGGCTCAGCCGGAGCTGACTTCCGGGGACTGCCTGGAAGTCGAGGGGTTCCGAGCCACTGCGCTGATCGCCTCCGTGCTGGGCCTTGCAGGTTCCTCAGGAGTTACTGTGAGCGAGGCTGCTTTTCCGACTTGGACCTCATCGACAGCCTGGGGCCAGCCATGATGCTCAGTGACCGGCTGACGTTCCTGGGTGAGTCTGTCCCCTGGATCCTGGGCACAAATGGACAGTTGGGGTGTTTCGAGAGATGGTTCCAGGTTTCTCCAGTTTTTCCTTCCTGTTAAGCCCACATAGAACCTGTGAGCCAGACTCAGCATATTTTTTGACATCATTTTATATTCTAGTAATTTGCAAAAGAGGTAGATAGAGATCCTTTATTTTTTTAAAGGAAAGGCGCAGGCTGGAGTGAAGGTGAGACGGCAGGAAGAGAGGAGGAAGCAGCATTTATTTTCTTGTTCATCCTGGTGGTCCCCCACTGGGCGCTGGGATGTGGACACAGGGCCTTGGGGAGTACGCGGGGCTGCACTGGCTGGCGGCAGCGGACTTAGCCACTTGATCACCAGGACACCTGCTCCGGGAGAAATGTGAAAGTGGGTTGCAGAGATTGTTCCCCTTCTCGCTGAGTGCGTCAGTGTCGGTGCATTTCCTCACAACAGGGATGTCCTTTGGCCACAGCTGTCAGAACAGGTGGGGGCGGTCCGTGTTGGTAGAGTATCGTGACCCACAGCCCAGTTCTGATCACGTCAGTTGTCCCTATTCTGTCGTCTTGATGTTTGTGCTCACAGATTTAGTTCTCTCCTCAGTGCCTGTTTTTCTTGGTGCTTCTTAACCGTGACAATTTGGAAGCGCCAGTTCAGCTTCTGGTAGAATGTCCTGCTCGCATTTATCTGAGTCTCCTCATGATCAGATTCAGAACTTGTTAGGACAGGAAATGCTGCTGAGATGATATGTCCTCCTTGGTGCTGGCTGTCACCTTATCGCTGGGGTTCACTCTCATCACTTGGTTAAAGTGGGGTCTACTCAGATTTCCCCTTCAGTTCATGAATTTGTAGAGCGAGCCTCTGGGATTATTTACATGTTTTATTCCTCACGATGAGCATTCCATTGCGGAAGGCTTTCCGTTCACCCCACTTACCCTTTAAAGCAGTAGCGGACTGGGGTGGTCGCGTGCCGTCGCTTACAGCCCTGAAGGCGTTCGTTGCCGTGCACGCGGCTCCCAGCGTTGGTTCTGTGGCGCCCGCTCAGGGCACCTCTTCAGTCCTTTTGGTCTCACCGCTCTGCCTGTGGAAACGGCTCTGGCAGAGTCCTGCTCTGAGTGGCTGGGCTGGGTGTCTTCCGTTGAGGGCTGGGGTGACCAGGCTCTTTCTTAACAGGGAAGTACCGTGAGTTCCACCGGTTATACGGGGAGAAGCGGTTTGGCGACGCTGCGTCTCTTCTCCTCTCGTTGATGACCTCTCAGATCGCCCCACGATCTTTCTGGATGACACTACTAACAGATGCCCTGCCGCTTTTGGAACAGAAACAGGTACGGGTTTTGTCTCACGGTCCCTGGCAGCACTTCACGCCGTGAGGGCCACAGAGCTGCTGCAGATGCGCATGTCGTCCCCACGCGAGAACAACTCCATTTGAAGTGAGGCCTCTGTAGGACAGAGCTCACCCAGGGCCCTGACCAGCAGGCAGCGGGGGGGTGTCGCTCAGCCCTCCTGGGGCTGCGTGGACAAGCACGCCGCTCGGTGGACACTCAGAAGCGGTGCCAGCTCTCCAGCCTGAGCCATGCAGGCCCTGAGCGGGGGCAGCCAAGTGAAGCAGCCCCTCTCTCCTAGGTCATTTTCTCAGCAGAACAAACCTATGAGTTGATGAGATGCCTGGAAGACTTGACCTCACAAAAGCCAGTGCTTCAAGAGGCTGACGATGACTTGCTGGTCAAGGTCAGTCATTGTCGTTTGACTTTCAGGGTTGGTGGTTCCCAAATGAGATAAGAAAATAGCCCATCTCAGGCTTCCTGCCCCTTCCCTGCTGGTGCATCCTTGTTGCCCCTTCACCTGTAACACACACCAGCTTTCAGAAGAGGGTTATTTTAAAATGTAAGTGTTGTGGTTTGCATTTTCTTTCCTCTTGATCAGCTGCAGGGATTCCTGCCGATGGGCTCGCTTAGTCTTGCCAGAAACTACCAGAGTGGTGTCCAGCCTCCTTTGGAGAGGTGGGGCCTGGGGGCGCTCTGGAGGGACACTTCCCAGTGGTGCCTCATGCTACCCCTCTGTTTCAGGAGGACGATCTAGAGACCACCAAGCTGGAGATGCTGAGGCTCGCTCTCGCACGCAATCTCGCTCGGGCAATTATAAAAGAAGGCTCGTTAGAAGGCTCCTGAGGCCGGCCGAGAGCCACTCCAGCGTGGTATGGCGTTGTACATAGACATTCTCCAAAGAATAAATATTTTCTTTTGCAAATACAAAGGCAAATTCTTAGATTTTTCTGGGGAGTTATTTACCTCCACTGTAGCCCTGAGATGGTGAAAATGAACACACTTCTCGTTGATACAGAGCTGACTTCACGTCACGGGGAAAACCCCACCCTCAGAGGTTTTGGTGTATAGTGTGGGCCCCTCCCCTCGTGGCTGGAAACTCAGACAATAGTCCTCCATGGCTTGTTTGAGCTTCTAAAAGGTGGTCTCACGTCAATCACCTGGAATCCTCTTCAGCTGACACCAGCATATCCACCCACCTACCTCCACGTAGGCTGTAGCACCTTCCCGCTGGGGTGAACAGGGCCTACTCGAATGAGTCCAAGGAACACAAAAAGTTTTATTTACCATGCAGTGAGTAAGGGCAGCCGTTTGTCACAAAGCCCTGGCCTCCAGTGACATGTACCACTCATAATTTTAATGTCTAAAGGTACATTTCCTACAGAAGGGAACCCACGGACCTTGCTAGAGCGGCAGCAGCTGCTCTCTGGAAGCTCTTGGATTTACTCCTTAAGCAGCGGGATCAATTACTTTTGACTGGTCCTAATGGAGCAGGGGACCTGCTTGAAGACCTGCAGACGGGGGCAGGGCCACATGATAACAGCTGCAGGGGCTTCACCTGAGGTGTCCTGGGACTCAGCCTCTCCAGCTGGGCTCAGGAGCTGTTCTCCCACTCTCATCACCCAGGTGGCTCACCCCTGACCCAGCTGCATCCAGCAGGAGTGGCTGGAACGCTGCTGGCGCTGAATACTGTCGAAGCAATAGGGGGGTCTGGTGACTCGATCAAGCACGGCCCCTAATCTCACCACCTCCAGACCCAACATGTCGGTAGCAGTGCACTCCCAGGTGAGGACATGAGTCTAGTGGGAGGTGCCCAACCCTGCCACCTCCTATTCCCAACCACAGGTCGCACCACAGGCCATCTGGTGGGACCAGGGGATGCAAGGGCAGCAGGAAGTGTCCTGCTCTTCAGGACAGGACAGCAGTCTTTTCATGCCAAGCAAGAGGTAGTGAGTAGGATGGCCTGTTCCCATGGCAGGAGGCGCGCTTTTCCCAGAAAGCTCTGGGCACCTGCTTCTGCAGAGAGGAAAACACTGGTTCTTGTCTGCTTTCCTGTCCTTAGTTTAGGCTGACACGAAACCAAGTTCTGTTTCTTACAGGCAGAATTCCACATCCTACTGAGATGTCCATAGGACACAGCCTGCCACTGCCAGGCAGGCACACAGCACACCCAGTGCTCATTCCAGCATGGGGCTGCCCGTGCAGGGCAGGGCAGGGCTGGAGCCGCCAGCGCACCAGCTCCTTCCCGAGCCCAGGTCTCCCACTGCCCACCTCACTGGGGCAGGAGCGGAAGCCCACCAGCAGGAAGTGACGGGGCTGCAGCCTTGAAGTGTGCCTCGGATGAGAGGACCTGGTCCTCGAGGGGTCCCAAGTCTGAGATGAGACCTCCCCTCTGGTGATATGGGGATGCCAGCAGGAGGGCAGCCCTCCCTCAGCCGTCAGTGCTGCCACGATGGTGATGCAGTCTGGGCGCGCCCACCTGACCGCCCCAGTGTCCGCTTCAAGTCACACAGGTAGATAAAACAGGCCCTTTCAGGCCATTATCCAGCAGCAACTTGGCTCCCAGGGATGATGCCCAGGACCCCTGTTCATCAAAGCACTGCGGTCAGGACGCGGAGAGCAGCCTGCCTGGCCTGCAGGTGGAGGTGGCGGCGTCCGCTCAGGGTCATAGGCTCCCCCACTGCTCCACAGGCGGGAACTGGTCCACCTCACCCACCTCCGTGCTCAGCTGCTCCCCCAGTGCGAAAGTCAGCCTGTAGCGAAGCCTCGCCTTCTCCTGCGACGGGACAGACGGGACAGCACGAGTCAGCCTCCTCCACTCTCCTTGGGGCCTGGCTGTGCTGGAAGCTGGTCTGTCCCCACCTCCCCAGGGCAGGGACTGGGAGGTGTGCTCCTGAGCACCGGGGAGTGAGCGAAGGCTCACCTTGAGCGGGTTGGCCAGCAGCATGACCTGGGTGATGGCTGCAGGCGGCTGGATGGGGCTAAACGGAGAGAGTTCCGTCCCAGAGGGCGGCTGCAACTTCACTTTCATTGACTAGAGGGGTGGAAGGAGGACGGTCACGTGCTGCCACCTGCTGGCCAGACGCACAGCGTGGGCTCAGGCACGGGCACTTCTAGCAGGCAGCAAGCTGGGGTACCTTGGGCACAGCAGCTTGCAGCACGATGTTCTTGACGGGCAGGGGAGCCGTGTTCAGCATGGACACCACCACCACCAGCACGTCAGGCCGCCCAGGCGGACACTCCTTGGCAAAGTGGAAGAGGATGCGAAAGCCGTTCTTGTCATAGGCTGTCACAGGAAGGGCGCTGCCTGTAAGAAGTGCTCGTGAGTGTGGAAGGAGAGAGGGTCAGATCCCCAGGGTGCCCTTGCCAAGTGGGGAGAGCAGGGTGACCCACGGAGCCAGGATCTAGGAGTACAGTGGTGACAATAAGAAAGTGGGTCATGCTTGTCCCCAAGATGCCCTGGACCCACCCACTCCTCACATTCTCATGAGGCTGCAAGATGTGGGTCCCTCTCCCTTACCTCCCCAAATCCAACACCTACTAGGTTTGATAGAGTCCAAGGGGACGTGGACACTGGCCAGGGAGAGCTCAGGTCCCTTCAAGGGGCTGCCCTGAGACTGGAAGGCAGGTGGCAGGAACAGAGGGCTGTCAGGCCCGGTGGAGAAGGGGAGGAGAGGCCTTGCTGATGTGCTGCTGGGGACCAGAGGGGTGGCAGCAGCCCCAGGGAAGAAGCTGGAGGAGACGGGTCTCACCAAGCCTGAGGTCCTGGGAGGCCGGCAGGAGGACAGAAGGTAGGTCAGAGAGGAGCGCACCTGCTGGGCCAAGCCCGACCAAAGGGGACCCCAGCCACTCGAGCCACCTCTGGCCCTGACCAGCCCCTCCCTCCCCCATCTCCCACTCATTACGCTTTGGCTTCTTCCAGAAGCTGATCGAGAGCATCCAGCTGGTGAGGGGTGCTGTTGCCCCAAGCTGCACTGTGGTACCCGGCGACTGTGGGCTCAGCCTTCGGGGCCAGCCCGGCAGGGAACAAGAGCGAGCTGGCACTGGGGGCAGGCCCTGCAGCTGGGACTGTAGGGGCTGGGAGGTGGGGCAGCAGGGGAGCCTGGGCGCCGCCTGAGGGGGCCGCTGAGGCCTGGAGAGGTCCATCTGAGGGGCTGCAGGTGGCCGCTGCAGGGGTGGGGCTGAAGAAGTCCAGGTCCGACGGCTCCTTCTAGGGCCAACGGAGAGTGAGTGAGCGGAGGGCTGGGCTCGGGGCGGCTGGGCAGGCCACCCCACTGGACCAGGGACCAGGGGTACAGGACCAGACTGGACTAGCAGAGAGGGGACACAGGCTGGGACACAGCAGTGATGTCAGACCCTTACCTGGGATAAGGGCCACTGGCTGTTTCCAGCTGACTCTCTGGGAGGGGCACTGGGGGCTGGGTCAGTGAGGCCTGGGAACAGAGGACTCCCGTGAACAGAGGCTCTGTGCTTGGGTAGCTATCTAGCCTGAGGTGCCTGTGACGAAAGTGACATCATTGGGTGACAGGGTGGGCCCCCTCTGGTCCTGGTCTTCAGAGCGGGGGGGTGGGCGTCTGCAGGGTTGCAGAGCAGGATGGTCCATTGCCTGCCCTGGTGGCCTGATACTGAATTGATGGCCCACAAGCAAATCCCACCCTCGATAAGCACAGGGACCTTCTCTCTGGCCCCCCAAATCCCCTGTCCTGGACTCTCCAGGAGCAGCCTCTCTGGTTCCCTCCAGGACACACCCAAGCAGAGCAGCTCCTCGTCCAGCAGGGAGAGGCTGGTGCTGGGGGGCTCTGGCGGGGCCTCAGCCTGGCTGGAGGAGCGGCTGCGGGAGGATCCTGAGGTCTGGGGAGGTGGAGGGAGGATGGGGATGCCTGACGAGGCGGGGTCCGGGGCCAGCACTGGGGGCGAGTCATTGGGCGCTTCCAGCTCGGCCAGGTCGATGAGAGAGCCTTGGTTACTGGAGTGGCAGGTTCCTGGATGGGAGAGCAGAAGGGACAGGGGTGAGGGTCACTCTAAGGGCCCATCTCCTGGTCTCCCTGCGGGGTGACACGCTGGCTAGCCCACACCTATGACTTTGTGGCGGGGAGTTCGGGCAGGGCTGGCGTGCGGCTCCAGGATGGAGAACGGGACGTGTTACCTGCAGGCGCAGGCGCAGCTGAGATGGCTGCTTCGCCGTTGGTGACGTGCCCTTCAACGACTGCTTTGTAGGAGTTGATAACCCGGGAGAGATTGTCACTGGCTTGCAGGATGTCCCCTGGAGCAGGAAGAGCTGCTTACTCTTGCCTCTGACAACATCCCCCACTATGCACACCCGAGTCCTGGCTGCCGTGACAAGCGGCTTCCTCTCGCTTACCCAGACTGTTGTCACTGTCCTCGGTCTCACTGGCCAGTCTGAACAGAGTGCGCCTCTTGTTCTCGCACCGGTCAAACAGCTCCTGGGAGGCGGACAAGGGAGCGCCACCTAGCCCTGGAGCCCCACCTACGTCGGTGTTCGCGCCCAGGCTCCCCGAGTACTGCTTCGCCACCGGGATGCGTGAGCAGTGGCTCCTCCCAGGCAGGCAGGTTTGGGGTTCGGTGTCCCCGGGTCCTGGGCCCAGCCAGAGAGCGGTGGGGGCCGCCCTTCTGCCAGCTGCCTGCTGAGTGGGAGCAGCGCGGGGTCCCGGCCGCGCCCCTACCCGCATGAGCTCCTTGTCTGCTGCAGAGGAGCCATCCTGGCTGTAGTGGAGCAGCATCTCGTGGAGCAGCCTGGCGTTGATGCTCACCTCCTCCAGCGCGTGCAGGCGCTTGGCCACCTTCTGGATCCGCGCCTCGTCCTGCAGCGGAGGCCCCAGGGAGGAGCTCGCACTCCCGCCTCTCCGGAGCAGCCCTTGCCCGCTGCGGCGCCCGGCGCCCGGCCCCCACTGGGATCGTCTCCACAGAAGCCTTGCGGCGCCGCCCTCCAGCAGACAGCTGGTGGCAGGAGGCACGTCTCTGGTCCACGCGCCTCCACCCCCGGCCGGGCCCACTCACCTCCTTCACCATGGACTTGATGAGCTTGTTGGCCTCCTGCAGGTCATCTGGGTTTTTGCTTTTCAACAGCTTGGCTAAAAGCTGAAAGAGACGATTGCATCCGATCTGCACCTCACCCGGCTGTGCCCGTCTTCCGGGGACCGACTCCCCGGGCCTCAGTGCAGCCCTACCTTCGACTTCTCCTCATCATCAAAAACGGGGTTTTTGGGACGAGGTGGTGGAGAGGGGATCAGTGTCCTGTCCACAGGGATCGCTGGGTCTGACTGCACTATGCCTGGAAGGGGACAGCGGGTGCTCCGTGCTTGGACTAGGCCACCCGGCCTCCCTCCTCACACCACGGGGCCCGTCCCTGTGGCGGCGCCTGAAGGCGCAGACACAGGGGTGCACACCACAGCCCAGCACCCGCCCCCCAGTCCTTCCTGGATCCTTCGGGTGTCCGCTGGCCGCTGGCCTTCCGGCCTCGGGCAGCCTCGGGGTTACGCGGAGGTGCAGGGAAGGGGGCACATACCCTGTCTCTTCAGCATGTGGTACGCGTCCTTGATCTTGGACTCCTCGGGCAGGGCCAGCGTCCAGCTGTACAGCAGCTCGATCACCTTGGTTTTCACTTTCTCAGACACCCTGTCCCCCAGGTACTAAGAGGTAAAAGGAAGTGGGGAGACCTAGTCACTGCCATCTGGAGGCAGAGACAGGATAGCTCTTCCCATGAAATGGTGGCCGGCAGTTACAGCCCTAAAGCCTCCTCTAAGCACTGGTGCTGGGGACGTGGCACGGGACTCTGTCTCAGTCTGGCCGGGCGGCCAGGACCCCTGTGTTTCCGAGTATGCTCTGCTGGCAGCACAACTGGGTCCTATGGCGACAGCGCTCATGAGACAGTCCTCAGGGTGAAACCTCCCTTGCTGTCAGCGGCTGCCCAGTTTGAGCAGCAAACTGACACAGACCTTGAGCAGCTGCGTGAGGAGGGAGGCCTCTGTGCTCGGAGCCCCCCTGAATACACTGCCACTGTCACGTTCAGGCAGGGAGCCACCAGAGGGCTGCCTGTCCCTGTGGCAGCAGGGCCATCCTGCTAGGTTTCGGCGCAGGCAGTCTGCTCCGTGCAGAAGCTGGCTGTGCAGTGCAAGCAGGGACTCACCTTCGGAGAGACGACTTTGATCAGCTCGTTGAGAAAGCGGAACTTGCCCACTTCATTATGGAACCTCCTCCCGCAGTTCTTCATCCCCGCCTCCAGTACCTGCAGCACACGGAGGAGGGGGCTCGGGGGATCCCGCAGGTACCAGGCGGGGCCCACGGTCAGCGAGGGAGCTGGCCGGGAAAAGCTGTGTGCACTGCCCCAGGGACAGGATTACTGATACGTCCAGGCAGGTGCAACCGGCACTAAAGTGAGACACAGACACTAAGTCCCGAAGGGCCTTGCTGCAAGACTCTGCCCTCACTTTATTGATGAAGCGGAGGCCCACAGCTAGGACACAAGCTGGTCAGCACTTTAGGGAGGTGAGAATGTTTCAGTCGTTTTCCTCCTCACTTTAGGATGCAGCAGCTCCCCTCCTCATTACCCCTCTTTTTCCCTTTGGGGCTCAGAAACCACCTTTACTTTTCTGGGCTGCCTGGCTTTAACACCAATGAGCACAGTGCCCTGGGTACCCTTTCTTGGCTTCTTGACAAGCTCTGTCCCCTGGGCCACTGTGGGTCATTCTCTGTTGTACAAGCCTGTTGGCGCTGCAGGACGGTGAGCAAGGCTGGCCTCTGCCTGCTCTGTCCGCAGTGCTCCCTGACATGCGCCGACTGAATGTCTCCGGGCGTGCCTCCCCAGCCCTGCCGAGGACCACAGCTTTGAGGCTTTTGTCCTCGGTGACCCCAACTGTGCAGGAGCTATGACCGTCTCCCCTCTCAACTTTCCAGGACCCGAATGAAGCCAGAGGAGAACCCTGGGATTCCTCGTTCGAGGCGAACCTGGGGGCACCCATGTATCGCACACAGCCCCGCCCCTCAGGCCCCCTCGACTGAAAAACACCAAGACCTGCCAGTCAGTGTGTCATCTCCACCAGTGAATGGCATTATTTTCACTACAGGCTGAATCACAGGTGCCACACCTTTTTCCAGTTGGCTGTCTTTCTATCTTAACTGGCTGAAGAGTTGTTAGTCTTCCCCCAAGATGCTACCTCTAAGCCCCAAGTGGGGCTGGGCTGGCTCCGCCTCCTCCCTCAGCCCGCCTGGTTCTCCCACTACCTCTGGCCATGTGGGCCAGGATCCCAGTCCAGGCATGTTTGACACCTCAGTGCTGGCACAGGGGACACACGTTTGTGGACCAGCTGGCTGAGTGTGTTTCTAGCTGTATCGAGTTAGTGCCAAGGACCGGCTGCTGCCTTGCAGTGTCAGCTCTGGGGTCTCCACCATCAGAACGGGGACCCTACCGTCAGAGCCTGGACCGCCTCCCATTCCTGCGGAGACTGGATCTTGTGGGCCAGCAGTCGGACAGCGATCTGGGGTCTGGAAAGCAGAGCAACTGAGCATATGGCCTGGGCTCTGGCCTGCCCTCCTCGGCTGTCATTTTGACGCTCCCAGGCAGCGCTCTCGCCTGCCCCCCAACAGCTCTGAGACTCACCCCTCAAGTTCTTTGTTGATCTGATCACAGAAGCCAATTATGTACTCCCAGTCCTCCTGGCGGTTGGAAGGGTTGGTGGCTTTATCTTGGGACAGAGCAAAGAAGATGATGGTTAGAAGCCGCAAGGAGGACACGATAAAACGTTTTCTTCAGTTTTTTGGCCCAGAAGTAAAGGGCAGTTAGCTTCCAAATCCTGTTTCTAATCGAGAAGCCGCCATAGTTCAGGAAGCAGCACATCAAACACAAACACTACGTTCTGTCCTATTTCCTGAAAGTCACAGAAGAGAGAACCTCAGCCTGGCAGAGCAGAGCAGCTTGGGCTCAACCGGACAGGCACAGAGAGGAGCACACACGAAGTGTTCGCAGACAGAGACCCAGGGCCCATGTTCAGCAGCGTGGGTGCAGGCTACACACGTGGTGAGCAAGCAGGGTGGTCAAGGGCTTCCTTGAGAAAGATGGTGTCAAAAACGTATCTTCTACATAACCTAAGCTTTTTCAAGGTCAAATCTTTCTTAATGCTTGAAAAAATATTTTTAAGAGCGGGAAAGAAAACCATTTTTAAGGAAGGAAGCGCTTTTATTTTCGGTCGTTCCCCCGACACTCCCAGGCCCCCAGCCCCGAGCCTCACACTGGGTCCTCAGCCTGCGCCCTGGCCCTGCTTAGTGCCCGCCCACCAGGGCGTGCAACTTTAAATGCGATTTAAACTGCACGTGACGCTCTGTGTAAACGAACGTTTACTGAACCTCCACTGAGCGCCAATCTTTGTTCAGAAGCAATCTCAGCCTGGGTTTCAGCGCATCCATGATCAAGGACACGGACTGGTGCTGGTGAGTTCTCAGAGCCCTAGGTGCCAAGTCTCCAAACACCTGGGGTGGGTCCTCTTTCCTGCTCACAGAGGATGCCCAGCAGAGAGGGCGAATGGTTTCCACTTCTGATTCAGATCTGGAGCCTGCATCTTCCAGAAAGTACTCTCAAGTGGTTTGCTAAATTTAGGGCTTTGGCTTCAGAAGACATATGGAGGACTGAAGGAGTATATCCTCTTAAAACACCCATACTCCTGCAGATTTCCACAGGGGCCAAAGGCAGAGCGACAGAGCCTTGAAAAAGCCCCCAGTGTACCCTGGTGGAGTAACAGAACAACTGCCTCCAAAGGAGCACAGTCCACATACATCCCAAGGATCTTGGTTCACTTCCTAGGTCTGGAAGGAACAACCAATGTGAACAAGTAAATTAAGATAAAATAAAATGCTTCTTTCTCCTCTCTCACTGCCTGCTCACTTTCATTCCTGCCTGTACTTTTTTTTTTTTTTTTAAAGGCCCCTCAATAGGGGGACTGTTAGCAATTCCTGAATTCTGATTTCTTGTGACTATTTCCTTAACTTCCTTCCTTCACAATCAAGTATTAACAGGGACTCCTGGCCCCCACCAAGGCTCTGAGATGCAGGTCAGCAGAGTCACCCCAGGACAAAGGGATGACCCATGGGAGCAGTGCCTGTGCTGTGGGTCAGCACTGTCTGCCTGGCAGTGCCCCTGCTCTGGCTGCAAGAGTGTGAATGTGGTGGCTTCAGTTCATATTTGGAAGAAAAGAGAGATGTCTGCTTCTTGAAAAGAGAATTAGAGGCCCTTCCAAATGTCAAACTTGCAGGATAGAGATCAGTTCCACAGAGAGTGACTATTCACTGCCAGTGACCTCCTCACTGTCATATTCCAGAGAAACCCTGAGTCTCTCCCACCAGCTGTCGGAAGTCTCCTCGGGTGCTCGTATGGCTGTGTCACTCACCCCGTCATCTGAGATGCTTAGAGCTCTCACGTGACAGCAAGAGGCTGTAGGACCTCAAAGGAAGATGACCAGGGGCCCTACCACCTGCTGCTGCTGTCGCGCTGAGAACAGCCGCACACCTCGTGCTGTGAAAACACGAGCCTGCTCACTTCCACGCGTCGCCACTGGAAAAGCATTTCCCAAGCAGAATGCAACACAGCATGGACACCGCCTTCTGCCACATGAGCCACGGGCATTCACCAAACAGGCGCCTTCCGGGGCTTGCCAGCAGTTTTCAGTATTTCTGCTTCCAAGGAAACTCCCACCTACTGTTCAGCTTCTCCAGAATCACTTCCTTTCACCTTGACAGACCTTCCGACTACAAAGCTGCAGGGAACTCTCTGCCTACACACGGGCACGGAAGTCCTAGTTTCAGCAAGGGCCACTCTCTTCTGAGCATCTCCTCCCGCTCTCCTTGGCTCGGAAAGCAGAGCTGCCACCCACAGCAACTGGGAGACTACTCTGGGGACAATTATGGGTGACACGATGTTGCCATCTGCCCACAGCCTCCCCCAGCACAGCCACAAGGCCTTGTGCCTAACTCAACATCCCCCTTCACCCGACCCAGAGTCTCGCTCACAGACCCTGCCTTCCAGAAACATGCCTCCAGGCTCTGCTCTAATACATGGTTTCTGTCTTTTTCCTGGTCTCTGTTAAAGGTCTTAATTCTCTTCTGTGTCTGTGCCTCTACACTTCCTGCTTTCATTTCAGCGGAATCCCATCAGCAGCCCTAAATGTCACGGAACCTCAAAAGATCAAGCAGGGGTCAAAGCAGCACATGGCTGCCCCATCCCAGCACGGCCGGGCATCCCAGAGACGACTCGCTCTGTGCAGCAGTGATGACTTAGAAAGCAACAGGGGCAAGAATGTGGGATGGAAAGGGAGTCAAGATTCAACATGCAGTGTGAGGGTCTTGAATCAAAAGAGAGATATCAGTCACCAAGTCTCTATTAAGCACCCATAGAAAATTCGGGACACAGCACATCAGGTCCTGGAGGACAACATAAAAAGAACAAATCTGGATCTGCTGTGCGGTTTGAGAAATCACCAGAACAAAAAAAGACAGTATGTAATTGTGAGTGCTAATTTGGTAAATCTAAAAACAAACCAGCACTTCTCCTTCCCAACTTCCCTATTTCTGTAAATGGTGCCACACTGAAAGTCCCCACCCACAAGCACAGAAGCTAAAACTTCGCCGTTGATTCCTTCCCTCCTCCCTCATTTCGTTCAGTCCAGTGGACCCTTTCCTCCTAATCTCTCCCTTTCGTTATGATTCCTGCCCTCTCCTCTACCTCCTTCTGGCCTGTCCGATCCATTCTATATAGCCCTGCCCCAGAGCACTGATTTTACAGCAGCAGCGAGGACCTGATGAATAGAAATGTTAGCTTCTTGGCCTAGCCTTTCCAACGTTTGTCCCTACCTTCCCGGCTTCCTCTGCCACTGAGCTCCTACGGCAGCTCCCTTCTCGAACCTGTTACCATGGCCCCGCGTGCCCCTCCACATCACTTGTGCGTCTCAGCTGCTTTCCCCTGTTCTGAGCTCAGATGCTGCCTCCCCACGGAAAATCATCTTCCATCTGACATTCCCCCAGCTTCCTGCATTTTAGCACTGATGGCTCCTGCCTGGTGTCTTTACCTTTTTAAGAACGTTTCGCCCATTCCAGCACCACCTTCATCGAACTGAAGGCAGGCTGCTTAAACTCCATTTTCCCAACACCTCACACAGCAGGTACTCATGACTATTTGCCTATAGTAAGAAAAGGCATTTTGAGAAGACTGGGGTCTTATCAACAGATGGTTTGTGGGGCAGGAGGATCTGCGATGAGTCTGAAAGCTTTTACTGAATAAAAGGGAATAAGGCTCCCAGATAAGGAGAACATGTGCTGGTAGGACAAGAAATCCAACTGACTGAAGCAAGGAAGAGATCAGGAAGTTGCAAGGAGGCGGCAGTCGGCCTGCAGCAGTGGGCTGACTTGATCTAACACAGGTTCTCTTCTGGAGCAGAGCAGAATGAACTGATTGGAGGAGGGAAGAAACTTGAGACAATGGGCCTAGGAGAGGCTTCTGCAAAAATTCTGGGCAACCATCGGGTGGCCAGCACCTGGACTAAGGTGGTACTAAACCCCAAGTTTGTCCAATTCATATAGTTCACTGCATTAAGTCATAAGAACAGAAGTGCTGTGGTGGAGCAGTGGTTAGGTCAATTGCCTCTAAAGGACACAGGCCACATACCCCTGGGTTCCAGTCCTGGATCCAACTAAATGGAACAACTAAAATGGAAATAAAATGATGCTTCTTCCTTTTCTCTCCTCCTTCCTGCCTGCCTACTCACCC
Source organism: Solenodon paradoxus (assembly GCA_004363575.1). Taxonomy (NCBI): domain Eukaryota; kingdom Metazoa; phylum Chordata; class Mammalia; order Eulipotyphla; family Solenodontidae; genus Solenodon; species Solenodon paradoxus. Next base: position 12,827 of record RJWH01006011.1, on the reverse strand, counting down.
TCATTCCTACCTATAACTTAAAAAAATGAACAATAAAAAGGTCTTAGAATGGCGAAGGTGAACCGAACCGAGTGTGAGAATGGAAGGAAAATCCTCTCAAATGCATCTCTAATGGGACCCCAGGCTGGTGGCAACTCTAGTCTTTCGGCTATCATCCCATTCCCCACTCATCGATTCCATGCTCCCTCAAAAGCAGTTCTGACTCTGCTATTTTAAAATATAATCCTAAACCTAGCCCAGCAAACTGAGCATAGGCATCTCAAGTTACTCCAAAGTCCCCAGTAATATCTGTGACTCCAGCCAATTCCAGCATGCTTCTATCCAACTGGGTGGCTTTGGGCAAGCGGACTGATGAGTCGGGTGTCCTCTTTTTGTGAAATTGTAACAGTGGTACCTGCTTGCCTTGTATACTTGAAAGAAATGAATGTCTCTGGAGCACTCTGAGCTCCTTGGAGAACAGTTCCATATATCCAGAAGGCTTTGTGACCTGCCTGCAGCTGCAGGTTTTTGCAAATATAATTTAGGTTCAACCACCTCAACAGGGAGTTCTTATTGAAAAAGGTCAGGAAATTTGAGGAAACAGCCATCAAGAGCAAGAAAGCTCCAGTAAATTAAGAGGTCGTTGCACAAGACAGCACCTAAGTTTCTGGCTGTCTTATCACCCCCATTTGATTTGTCTTCACTTAAAGAGACCACCAGGGGCTTCCTCCAGCCTACAGGAAAGTTTACCCGTCAGTTGAGTGCTACCGGCTGCAAGGTTAACCCACATTCCTTAACAGCAAAACGAATTAGAAACCACAGCAATATAGAGAGACAGACTGTGCTCCTTCCCTTGGCTGGGGGTTACTGTCGAGTAACTCCTTGAGCGACAGGCGGCGTACACGCGAGGTGGGGGCACAGCAGCATAGGTTGCACCCTGCTTTGGCACTGCAGGAAAAAGGTGGAGCTTTGTTCTTTATCCAACACCGCACTTGCATTATTCTCACTTCAAACGTTCTGCCTGCGCGAAGCAGTCACTTCCCGAGCTGTGCCTACGTTCAGAGGAACCCACCGCGCCCGCGGCTTCAGCCCAAATTCAGTTTTCCCTTCGTCAGGGATTGAGGTGCAGGGATCCCGGAGTCACCGTCGCGCGCGCACCCACGACAGTCTCCCCAAAGCGCCGACGCACGTCAGCGGGAAGAACGTGGCTGTCGCTGCGGGAGCCCGCGGGGCCCGGACGGGAGCCGAGCTCCGGCTGCCGCTCGCGGGAGCGGGAGGACTCACCGCAGCGCGGGGAGCCTGGCCCGGGCGCCCCGCCGGGGAAGGGGCGTGATCGCGGAACGCTCGCGGCGAGGGCGCGTCCAGGCGCGGGCGGCGGACGGCGCCGCCGCGGGGCCTGGGGAGCGGCACGGGGGTGCGGGGAGGGGCGCCGGGTGCTCGAGGGCAGGCAGAAGCGGCCGCGGCTACTCACTCAGCCAGGACTCCAAGCTCTCCCCTTCCGCCTCCGCCATATTGCAGCCGCCCGGGCCGACCCCGCGGCCTCAAACCTCGCGAGAGCGCGCGGGAGCCGAGCCGGGGCGGGGCCTGCATGGGGTCCTAAAAGGCGAGCGCGTCGCCGGTGAGGGTCGCCGGGCTGCGGAGGGCGATGGGAGCGCCAGTGTTTCCTTTCGCTCTTCCCGCTGGACCTCGGACTGAGAGACTCTTAATGACCCCAGTTAAGGGGGAGGTTCACAGGTTTAGAGCCGTCTGGAGTGTCTCCGGCCCCCGGCTCGCGTCGCTCACGCAGGCACGCCGAGGGCAGTCTGCGGGGTCCTCGCGCCGACCAAGATGGCTGCCCCCGCTGTGAGGGCCGCGCGGGGATGGTCGGGCCTGGCGCTGGGCGTCCGGAGCGCTGTCCTGCGACTTCCAGGGTGAGTGGGCGGCCCGCAGCCGGGGGGCCGCTGGGGTCTGCACGTGGCGACCTGCAGGGAAGGCAGGGGACCCATAGGCAGACTGCGCGGGAACCTGGAGAAAGTCTGGGGCCATGTCTGGATGCAGGTCTCAACTAGCTGCCTGACCTTGGACCCGCCTGAAGCCTTAGTAACTGCCCCCATCTCGAGTTTGGGCCATAGGTCCAGGGTTCCAACTGGAACCTAAAAGGGCGACCTTGCTGAAGCGCTCAGAGCCGAGATTTTCCGTGTTGGGAGGTGGGGGAGAGAGATGCCGAGGCTGGGCGCCCATCCCGAGGCTCCGGAGTCCGCCCTTGCCGTGGTCACTTGTCGAGGAGACGTCTTTCCTGGCCTGTTTGGAGGCAGGAGCCAGAGTCACCAAGTTCAGGTTCAGCGAGCCGTTCCTGAGCACCTGCCACTCTCGGGCGGTTTGGCAAACAGGCCTATTGTTAAGTCAAGCCCGTTCCCTTGTGGAGTCAGCCTTTGCCCCGTCCTTTCCTCGTCCTCCCAGGCTGACGCAGGTGAGGGGTAGCCGCTATGGTCCTGAATACAAGGATCCCCAGATTGACAAGGAATACTACCTGAAGCCCTTGGCCGAGCTGACTGAAGAGGATAAGTATGAGCGGGAGGTCAAGAAGACTCAGCTTATCAAAGCGGCCCCAGCGACACAAACAAGCTCTGTGTTTGAAGACCCACTGATCAGGTTAGATGGAAACACTTGTTCCATGGACTGGGACTGTGTTAGGGGGACTTCTGCTGGTAAGGATTCCATGATATGGCCTTGAAAGCTAAACATGTTGCTTTTTGTCTTGAAGTAAATTCACCAACATGATGATGAAAGGAGGAAACAAAGTATTGGCCAGATCCCTCATGACTCAGGTAAACTGTACCTCTAGCCCCCATTATCGTTCTCTTTTCTGTGGTTTCGTGTTCAGCTCTTTTAGTTGAACGTAAAAAACAGCAGGTTCACATACCTGTTGTTAAAACAAACTTCCCAATATATGTGGGGCTTTAATGAAATCCTGCAGGAGTCAGCTATTGCCGTTCTGGCCCCCTCACAAAGCTCAGCCCATTTTTTTCTGTCCTAGTCCAGGAGAGGGAGGAACAGAACAATGGGAGTTTAGGTTAGGGCACTAGCTCAGCTGGGCAGACCCTTTCGGTCACCTGGGACAGGCTTTTCTACTATAGCCCTTTGCAGACCCTGGAAGCTGTGAAGAGGAAGCAGTTTGAGAAGTACCACGCTGCTCCTGCAGAGGTGCAGGCAAGCATCGAACGCAACCCCTACACCATCTTCCACCAAGCACTGAAAAACTGTGAGCCTATGATTGGGCTGGTACCCATCCTCAAGGGCGGCCATTTCTACCAGGTGAGTGGGCATTGCTGGAAAGCAGAGCTGCCCACATGCAAACCTACAGGGTGATGAGGTGCTTAGAAACTAGAGGAATGATTGTTGGGTCAAGACTGATAGCCCCCAGGGACAGGGCACTGTCCAGAGCTGCTCAACTGAGTCCCAGGGTATGAAAATCATAGGCAGAGAAGAGAGGAGTGTCCTAATCTCTTTTGGAAGTCATCACACTTTCCCCTGTCCAGCATCCCGCGTCCTCCACTGCAAGCTCTTGGTGAGGGCGTGTTCATAACTCATCGTTATGCACCGGTGTCTGGTGCTTGACTCAGGACTGAGGTATTGTCATGTTTGTTGAACTGGACTTCGTGCCTCTATTACATCATTTAATTGTATTTTGTTGTCATGAGTTGTTTTTGTCCAGTTTTTCATCTTAAGTTTCATATGGGTACATACTTTCTCACTGATGTCTGGCTTGGCGCTGGCACACGATTCCTGGACAAGAGGGCTGTTTTTAGGCACTTGAGACCTGGCCAGACCACTCTAGCTAATAGGTGTTTTCCAGTTGCTGCGTCTGTCAACTTGGCTGAGCTCCCATTTAGAGGTGAAAGGTCGGTGCTTAATGAATGTTTGCTCAGGGAGTCTCTGTCACACATTTGCTGCACTGAGTTAGGAGGGAGAAGGGATTTGTTTGTGAAGGAAGCACAAGAGGAAAAGACCATGCAGGGACCTGGAGAGAGTCCCGGGCAGGGGTATCTGGGTCCAAGGCTTTGGAGCACGCTGAGCTCCTTGAAGAACAGTTCCATATATATCCAGAAGGCTTTGTGACCTGCCGGCAGCTGCAGATTTTGCTAATGCAACTTAGGTTTAACCTCAACAGGGGTTCTTCCAGGGAGCCTTGCCAGGTCTAGCCCAGAGGGGAACGTGTCCACTAAAGAGAGCTCAGCCAGGAAGGAGACATCAGCCCTTGCAGGCCTGTGGACCAACTTGCTCACATTCTCTTGCCCAGGTCCCCGTGCCGCTAGCTGACCGGCGTCGTCGCTTCCTGGCTATGAAGTGGATGATTACTGAGTGCAGGGAGAAGAAGCACCGGCGGATGCTGATGCCAGAGAAGCTGTCGCATGAGCTGATAGAGGCTTTTCACAACCAGGGCCCAGTGGTCAAGAGGAAGCACGACATGCACAAGATGGCAGAAGCGAACCGTGCCCTGGCGCACTACCGCTGGTGGTAGAGGGAGGATGGAGCGCCCTCTGCTGCCAGAGACCTGGTGTGCCTCTGCCCCCTGGGCTTAGGATGTCCTTTCTAAGGGCAGGCATTTCCCACAGAGGATGGAGCAGTGTCTTTACTGCTCTTTAGTCCTTTCTTTGGAGACCAGAACTCGCTGTCCCTGCCCCATCTCCCTGCAAACGTTCCAACTTGGATTTCCCCCCATGAAACCAGGGCCCATGCAGCCTCTTGCCTCAGCTTGGAGCAGCCCTTTGGACGATACAGAAGAAAGTGTTACTATCAGGAGAGGTTTATTAGGAAGTCTCGCCCTGACCTCGGCAGCGTGCCGCGTGGTGCTGCTGTCCATTAAAACTGGCCGGAGGGAGTGCCGTTTGCTTCCAAAGGTGTTTTTCTGTACAAATTTCTGGTATGACCTGTGCTCTGCCACTGCCACCGGTGTCTGGGGAGCCGGGGCACCGAGGCAGCTGTTAGACCTGCAGTTCCACAGTGTGCTGGTGGGTAGGGGCTTCGCATCCCTGCACTGGGGAGGGGAGGTGCTCAGAGAAGGACCAGTGCGTGAGTGGAAACCTTAGGAGCTGTTGAAAGCCTGGAGGAGAAAGGTCTTCAGGTAAGACCAGTGCCGCTGCTGGTGGCCTAGTCTGACGACACCTCACTGTAGTAATATTTGTGGGCGGCGGGGCTGGTCTTCCAGCCGGCGGCCCGGAACTCGATGAGCTCCAGCAGCAGCAGCTGGGCCAGAGAGCTGAGGCCAGTGGGGAGCAGGAAGCCGTCCCGGATCAGGACAAAGAGCTCATCCATACGCTGCGCGTTCATCTTCTCCAGCTGCTCCCCGACCCGGTGCAGCTGCAGCGCCAAGCAGTCCACCTGCAGGGGCAGCGGGAGGTGATCCAGGAGGGCCAACCTAGCACAAAGCGCCCTTTCCTGTGGGCTGGCAGCGTGCCAGGCCCTGGACGTGTGCACTTTCCACCTACCTTCATACCACCCATAGGTGTCAGCCACATCTTACAAAAAGGGAAACAAATTAGGGATTTGCCCAAGGTCTCATCTGGGCCAGGCTAGACTCAGCTCCTGTCTCCAAATGGTGTATCTTACCCCACTTTCCGGCCTTCCCCCCACAACCTGAGCCTGGCTTGGTTTCTGGCCATCTACTCAGGCAGGGCCCTCGCCGTTCCTCAGAGGTGGGTGCTCCTATGGGGGAGGAAGCCTCAGAGCCAGCTGTTTCTTGGCTGCTTTCTGTTCGGGACAAATTCCAGGCCTGGCAGCTTGTCCTGTCACTGTGCAGGCCTTAAATGCCCCCACCAGGCTCCTGCCCCAGGAAGTGGAGTCCTCAAAAGCCTCTATGGGCGGCAGGCTGCATTCCGAGCTGAGCCAAAGCCCAGCCACCCCCAGGGCCCTCCGCGCTGACACCCACCTCCTCCTCCTTGCCCAGGCTGTCGGGCTGTGCCAGTCGGAAGAGACAGTCGTAGACTGGGTTCACCAGGGCCATCATGGGCATGTTGTTCACTCTCAGGTAGTCAAAGATGTTGCAGATAAAGGTGACGTAGCAGACCCAGCCCTGCAGGGAGCGGGCTCGCAGCTGTTCCCGGGCCTGGTACTCCTGCTGCAACCGGTTGAGGAGTCCCCTCCGGAAGACACTCTGGCCTGTCTGCTTGCTCTCCGCCTGCGATCCAGGGAAAGGCGTGGGGGGAGCCATTGCAACCCCCACCCAGGCTTCCACAGCTGAGGACCCAGGTCCTTTCTGCCGCAGGGAAACCCTGGGTGTTGGCCCTGCTGGCCAGGTGCTCTGAGCATGTCACCGACCTGAATGACAGCATAGCACATGCGTCCCGCTTCCTTGCTGAACACGCAGTCCTGGAGCGAGTGATCCACAATCACATTGGCCACTTTCTCCAAGTCCACGGCACCTGGGTCTAGGAAGAGACGCGTGGGTCTAGCACTGCTTCGTTGCCTCCTGGTCCCCAGGTGTTTACAAAAGAGCACACCCGTTAGCTGCTGACAGTCAGGAAACTGGCACCAAACAAGCAGCTTCAGCTGTGAGCCTCCTGGGACTTTTCTAAGCAAGAAAACTCGCTTTCTAGGCACGTCCTTTCTGGCAGTAGTGGAAGCAGCACAATGACAGTGTCTTCAGCAGCAACTGGAGAAAGTATGATTACCACACGCGCGTGCGCGCGAGCCCTGGACCAGAGCCACTAGGCAGGGCCTACCCCAGAGGCCGAGCCTGGCACCCAAGAGGCCCTGTTAGCTGTTAGCTGGTTCAGACCATCCCAAGTGCCGCGGGAGGGCTGCCAAGCAGAGCGTTCCATCCTGTCCCAGGTCAGGCAGGGCCAGTCTACAGGAGGACTCAGCAGGAGCTGTGTCCTCTGTGCCCCACCCCCTTGATGGGTATTTAAACTCAAAAAGGCGGCCTTACAGTGTCAGACGTGACTAAGATTCAGACAGCCAAGTATTAAGTGTCGCTTGTTTTCTAGTTTAAGGCTTAAGTTGCTGGCCCCTGTTCTCAGGGAGGGAAGGGAGCTGCTGGCTGGGCATTCCCAGGCTCAGCCCTCTGCCCTTCCTTTGGCCCCGCCTCTGCAGCCCCACACCAGGTTCGGGGCTGCCCCCTACCCCCACCCCCGCTCACCTTTGAGTGCAGTCTTCAGCAGCTGCTGAGTCTCTGCATCAAAAGACTGGATTTTATACTCCTCTCTCCCCGGCTCCCCCATGACATGCAACCCCGCGGCTCTGTCCTGGGCTGGGGCTAATGACAGCACCTGGGGAGAGGAGAGGTGAAGGTGAGGCCTCAGGTGTGGGGCTGGAGGGCGGCTTGCAGACTGCAGGCAGCGCCCGGGACAGGTGCTCCTGGGCAGCCCGTGGCATTGGGCTGGAAACCACCAAGCCTGGCTCCTGGTGGAAATGACACCAGCTAGGCACCTGATGCTGGTTTTAGGAACCTCAGGTCCTGGGGTTCCAGGGAGGAAGGTGCGTGTGGCTCGTTTCCAGCGGGGTGTGGACAGCTGATGGCTGACACCTGGCACCTGATAAACCTGCCCGCCCAGCACGATTCGGGGCGAGTGGAAAGACAGGCTCCACGCTGCGGAGAGCTGCGTTCCCGCTCCCTCCGCTTTAGAGTCCCACTGCACAGCCCCCAGCCCTCGGGTGGGGCGTCCTGCGTGAGTGGTGCAGGCGCCTTCCCTGCCGCCCCAACTGCCACTGAACCGCCGGCTGCTCTCCAGGACCGACTGGTTAAACTGGCCTCTCGCGTGGCAGAAGCCCCGCCCTCCCGACCCCAGACTCCCAATTCCTGTGCTCCATTCTGGATCCTTCCTGTGACAGGAGGAGGCGGGGTGTGCCCCCTGGGAGGTAGCCCCGTGAAGTCCCCTATGCAAACTCGGGGCCTCCCCTCCGGTTCAGTGGAGCGACCTCAGCGGTCTCCAGACCCGGGTGGCTTTCCTAAGCCCGGAACGGCCATCTCCGCCGCGCAGGCGGGCAGGGAAGCCCGCCGTCTGGGCTCCACCGCGCGGGAGAGGCGGCGTGAGCGCCGAAACCCACCTGCCGCCCCGGCGCCGCGCGCGCGTGCCCGAAGGCCACTCGGCGGGCATGGTGCGCGCGCCCGAGTCGGCGGAGCTGCCGCCGCTGAGGTCATTTCCTAGCGCGGCGCCAGGGGCTGGACGAGGAGCGGGTCGCCTCGCCAGCGCCACCTGCCGGAGTCCCGAAGGCACTGCCGTCACCGCCCGGGCCGCCCCGCGGGCCTGGCGCCGGGCCGCGCGGGGCGACCGCGACAGTGTCCCCACCCCACCCCCTCCTTACCCGAACACGTCCGGGACCACAACGGCTGGTCGGCGCTGGGCCGGACTCTCCTCGACCTGCATGAAGGCCTCGGTCTCAAGCGGCTGCAACCGTTACCCCGCCCGCCAGGGGCGCAGGTTGAAAGCGGGTCAGGAGAGGAGACCGGGTCGGCCGCGCGGCGTGGGCGTGGTTTGTGCTACGTGGGCGTGGCCTGTCGAGGGCGTGGCCTGCCCACGGCGGGTAGATGGTCAAGACCCAGAAGATGGCAGGAGCTGGGCCCTCCCAGGTGGGGGCCGTGTGTGCCCCACTCCCACCCTCCAAGGAGAAGAAAACCCGAGGAATGTAGGGGGGTGCTCAAATCCTGATAAACCCCCTCTTCTACTGCAGCACAAGCGACACCGGTAAAGTTAGTTGAAAAGCAGCTCTGGAGGCGTCCCAGCGGGCAGCTTGCGACCCACGAGGTGCTGGGAGTTACGCCGAAGCTGGGGAAGCCCTGGCTCCCTCTTTCTTGGCTGCTGGAGGGTGAACCATGGGCCCAGCAGGCCGGCGAGGGCCAAACGTGAGGCCCGCCCGGGGTTGCACAATGCAGATTAGAGGCTGGAAACAAAGCTGCTGCTTCTGTCCGCTAAGACACAAAGGGCCCTTGCTGGTTCCTGCTGCCCAAGGCCTCCTGTCAGAACCGCCAGAGTGGCCACGGGAAAACGAATGAGGAAGAGAACTCCCACTGAGTAAAAGAACCTCAAATGTACGAGATGAAAATAAACTTCACTTTAATGAAATTTCATCAGAAATGCATTTAGAGGCCTTGCTGCCCCAAGGCCAGGCGAGGGTATCACCTTCCAGCCACAGCCTGCCTCTTCAGAATCAGCAGCTGGGGCAGGGAAATTTGGGTGCAGGGTCCAAGACATGACAAAGCCCAGACCAAAGATAGACAGCAACTTTGAGGGAAGGGGTCCAAGCTTTATGGGGGGGCCAAGGCTAACTTCACAGAGGTGGGGGCCCAGAGGTGAGCGCGGAGATAAAAGGCCCACCTGGGGCCTCCTGCTCCCCTATCCAGGCTCTCCCTGCAGAGCAAACCCATAGGCCACTGCTCCCCTGGGGCCTGGGGCAGGGTTGGCTGTGTGCATGGATTCCTCACTCCTAACTGAAGCACGTCTGGATATGTACCTGTTGCGAGTCGCTCAGCCTGGACAAACCTGGCACCACCTGTGCCCTCACCAGCCCATCTGCCCAGCCCCTGCCCTCCTCAGTGGGCTGTTGCCCGAGCTCCAGCTGCCTTCTCTGGAAGCCACAGTGGAGGGCACAGAGGCCCCTGAGGACACAGTCGGCAAGCACCTTCGCAGAAGGTGGAAGATCTGAGCTTGGGGGGAGGTCTTTTCCAAGTGATCAGTTTCACTTGGACTCTTCCTGAGATTAGAAGCAAAACCGAGGGATGCAACTGTGAGGTAAATGGAATTGAGGAAGGCAGGATTGCTTCCCTCCAACCTTGGGAGATAAGAGAAGCAGAAGGAGTAAGATAGGAATGTGCTTTCAGCTTTAATGTCTTTAAATAAACGTGGCCAGAGCTGTCAAGAGCCCAGCAGCAGCCCCAAGCTCATGCTGCTGCCCACAAGCTGGGGTGCAGTCAGGGCAGATGTACAGGCATGCCCTCAGATCAGGGACAGACCCAGAGAAGCAACTTCCAGCCCCTCCTACATGGTGGCGGTGGCTTGGAAAAGCCCTGGCCCCTGGCCGTGTCCGGGCGGGTGGGAGGACAGCTGGCTGGAGGGCCGGCACCTCCCGGAGTGGCTCTAAGCCCAGGTCCAGTCTTCCTCGCAGGTCACCTCCAGAAGTGCACAGGCCCCCTCGGCCTCAGAGCTAGCTGTCTGCCTTCCTCATGCGGAGGCAGAGGTTACAGAGAAGCTCATACAAGAAGAATACACAGCCGGTGGAAAGCGCTGCCTTCAGCAGGCTGGGGGACAGGCCCTTGAAGCAGCCCCGCACGCCCTCCTCTCGCAGCACCTGCCTGACACAGGCCAGGAGGCCCTCGTAGCTGCGAACCTGAGGGAGGAAGGGGGTGCAGTACGGGTGTTAGCTCTGCCCTTTGGTCAGCACAGAGCTGGCACCTGTAAGGGCTGAGTGTAGAAGAGGCGGAGAGGAAGTCATCTTGCTTCTCTGCCGAGTGGGCTACGCGACACTTAGCAGAGGAGGGGCTTTCCTGCTGCACTACCCACTGTCTTCACCCCACCCTCCCTAGTTCCCCAGGCAGCAGATCTGAAGCTGGTCCTCGTTAGCTCTCTGTCTGACCACACACTGCTGTCAGACTCCTGTCCCAGGGAGTAGCTCCGTTCATGCCTCGCTCCCAACTTCCCACGACAGTGATGGTGACGCGATGAAAGGTCAAGTCTGAGCTCTGCAACCTGAACTCCAGGTGTCCCTCCCCCGGGCCTCGACGTCCCTCCTGGACCTGCCCTCACCCCCTGGGCTGCGCCCTCTGCACTATCTCTGTTCCATTACAGCGGGGACTCGGGTCTCCTCCTCCATCCTGGGCTCTCACCGCCTCCCCATCCAACAGAAGGACAAAACTTACAGCCAGAGGCTGTGTGCGATTTCCGGTGGGGGTGGCGGAGCTCATGTGAGTTGTGTTCTTAGTCTACTTGACATGTCCCACGTGTTCTAATGTGTTGCAGCTATAAACCCAATTCTTCTTTTCCCCCAAGTAAGGGTCTACCATTTGGTGCATCTTTCTGACATCTGTCTCTTCCCAGGGCCACATCATGTCCCAGTCAGTCACTGGAAGTATGCAGACACCCCAGGCCCCCATGTTCAGCAGCGGAAAGCCCACTCGCCCCACCCCAGCCGACCGGTGCTGGAGGGGAGCCCGTGAGAGCCCAGCATGGAAAATCTGAGCAGCAGGAGTGGCTGTTAACACCACACGTTCCCGAAGTGGCTTCGCTGAGTGGCAAACCCTTCCAGGGCATCGAAAATGCAGTTTAGCTGCTTGGAGTGAATTCACCCCTTTCCAGGAGCACCTGCAAGCCTGAAGCAAGGAGCTCCCCACTCCATTCCCTATGAGTCTCCTCCTCCATGTTCTTTTGTATCTGGGGGGCCTTCCTTACTCTTCGCCCCAAACTGAGCACTTTCTAAGAGCAGCCAGTCTCCACGGCGCCCAGCACACACAGGACTTCGGGGCGGTTTTCCCACAAGCTGAGGACCCGGGGGGCTGCGGGTGCGGGCAGGAGCAGAGCCGTGGGGGAGCAGGGCAGTCTGCAGGGCTCACCTGGCCAAAGGCGGCTCGGGCCTGCTCAAACCCTCCGACCTGCAGCCGTTTCTTGAAGAGATCCAGGGGGTACGTAAGGGTCTTGCTGATGACCCCGGCGCCACTGCCACAGAGCAGGTTTTCGAGGTTCCCTGAAGCAGAGACGAGGGGAGTGAGGGCAGCGCCTCTGAATGCAGACAACTCCAAGGTCGGGGTTTAGTCCTCATGAAACAAGACCCCACGGGCGCCCTGATCTGGGGAATGGAGCCCAGGAGCGGCACCCAGACATAACCACTTCAGGCAGCAAAGCCGATGGCGGGCTGGACAGTCTGGTGGCAGAATGTGGGGTCTTCACCAGCAGTCAGCCTGGCAGGACGCAGAAGGCCAGCGGCCTCTCCAAAATGACCAGGCCAAGGCTGAAAGGGAGTAGGGTGCCCACCCACTCCCCATCCTCCCAGCACGAAACCAAAGAAAACAGCTGGAACGCAGCAAGCGGCGCGGACAAAACGGGCACCTGGCCCTGGGCTGGGACTGCGCCTCGTGGCAGCACTGGGGGCCTCGCAGCCGGGGAGACGCCTGCCCCCTACGTGGCTGGCGGCTGTGCCTTGCGGGCTGCTCCACAGGGCTGGAACCCGCTCCCGTGGCATTCAGACCGCGCTCGCGGGCGGGAGGCGGCCGCTCACCGTGCGTCCTGCCTTCGGCCGGGAAGGCCCACTCGTAGGCGAGCTTCAGGGAGCTGTAGAAGGAGAACTGGAAGCCGGCGTAGGGGAAGACGGCGATCAAGGTGGGGTTCAGGCCTTTGTAGAAGACCCAGGGGCCTTCAGTCCTGTACATGGTCACCACGGCGTCTCGCAGGCTTTGATAGACCTGAACAGAGCCGGGTGAGCATGCGCGGCAGCGCGGCCGCCACAGCGCATCGCCCGTGGCCGCTCCAGAGCCCCCTGCAGGGGCCCCGCGCCCCTTCCAGAGGACAGGAAATGCGGGACCCGAAGGGTGGACTCTCCTGCAACCCCCCTTCCAGATGCTTCTGCGACCCGCGTATCCCTAGGTGTTCACAAAGGCGAATGTCCAAGGACGGTCCCCTCAGCGTCCTGCAGCAGCCATTCCCAGGTCACCGCCACTCAGCCACAAAGACCACGGGTGGAGATGAGGAGGATGCACCCTCGTGAGGCTGCGAGGGCCCCTCCTCTCCTTCCTTGACCAGAGCAGTCCCCAACCCCAGCTCCCCTGAAGAGCGACACAGCCATCCAGCGCCAACGTTTGCTTCTAGACTGTTCCCAGGGGACGAACACGTGGTGTGCGCACACGCACACCACAGACACACACCACACACACACACCACACACAC
>RJWH01006010.1:0-63097 GCA_004363575.1 Solenodon paradoxus | reverse complement strand
ACCTGTACCCTCAAGTCCGACCCTCAGACCCACTTGTTCCAAATCCCTCGCCTGCTCTAAGCGTCTCTCCTGTCCTCCCATCAGGGGCTTGTAGACACGCTGACCTGGACTCTCCAGCTGGGGGCCCTGGGCCTCGCTGTCGGTACCAGATCTGCCTTCTGTCCCCACGTGTCCGTCTGTCTGGATTGGGACACCCTCATCTCCTGGACACTCAGCTGTCCCCGTGTGAAGATGCCACTCTGACCTCAACTGGGTCACGCCGGCTCAGATTGCCACTCCACTGTCCTGTAGATGCTGACCCCAGCACCGGACGATGCCTCCCACAGCATCGCCAAAGACTGTGCTCTCTGGGGACAGCTGGTCCTGCCTAGGCATGCTCCTCTGGACGTGCCCTAATCTGCTTCCTGCCTGATTCCAATTCCCACTCTGACTTCATTCCCATTTTTACGATCAGAGCAGGAACGCTCTCCCATCCCTTCTTCCCAGGCCTCAACACAGCACCCCGCCTCCAGATCAAAACACCTGGGCATCTGTGCTGAAACCCCACCTCCTCCGCCTTAGGACTCGCAAATGTTCCAATTCCAGATCTGACCCCTGAGTTCTAGAAAGCATAATGGAGCTCCAAACTTGCCCCTTCCTTGCCAAAGTGGGTGTGGAGGCATTGCCACGCCCACAGGAGGGAAGGAAAGGTGGCCATCCCTGGACACGCTCTCAGAGAGAGGACAGGCTGCTCAGGCTCTCCGGTGCAGGGATGCCTGTCTTCTCTCTAAATATGACCAGGCGACAGGTGGGTCACCTTAGCCTATCGTTTGCACACCACTCATGCAAAAGCCAGAAGGGTCCTATTTGTTCTAAGAAATTAAAAATACAAAAGAAAGGAAATAAAGAGGAGTTTATGTCTGCTTCTCCCTGACCTGTGCACACACTCTGATATACACTGGGCATGTGAGCACAATGGCATGAGCACACACACGCACGTGCACACATGTGCACACACACACACACACACATGCACACACACATGCACTCCAGGTGACCTGCATTCAACTTCTTTAGCCACCAACCCCCCAGGTCCCAGATTTCAGAAAGCAACAGTAGCTGAGAGGCGCAAACCTGTTCTGGGTGTCAGCTTGCAGAGAGAACCCCTCTGTGTTCCTGCTACCTGATGACTCACTGTGTCCCCCAGGGGCCCACTGGGGTAGACTCGAGCGAAACATCTTTTCTAAATCACCTGCACTTGGACTTAGCTCCAAGGTTCCTGAGCAAGACCAGATAAACACTGGCCTGTAGAACAGGCAGTCCTGATGACCTAGCATTTCTCAGTGACCCTTGGGGAGGATCTTTTCCAGACATTTTTGTTTTCAACCTGGAGACCCTGCTCCCCTGGGGCAGCTGCAAGATGGTGGTTCAGGATCCAAGGGTCAGGAAGCCCTTCTCTCTGATCCAAGAATGACGTGGAAATGCGATCCTCACTTGAGTGTGCAGGGGGCCGAGGAAGATAATACAAACACGAGTTTATCCAGTGCACAGTGTCTTGCAGATCATCTGCTTCACAAACGAAGGTGCTTAACATCAAAAGGACTCTGCTGTGAAATGTTTGCTCTCATGTCACACATGAGAAAACTGAATGAAGGCTGGGGAGAAAGCAACAGGGTCCCTGGGCTGTGCAGGGTGGTGCTAGGGTGCCCGTCCCCTTACCCCCTGATGTCTTCCCCAGTGGATAACAAGACCTAGAGGTAACTGATGCAACCTCAGGTAAATCGACTTCTGCCTTTTGTTTACAGGAGAGAGGGTTAGACAGCGCTGTGGATGTACCAGGGCCTTGTGAGTAACTGAACATGATGAAACGAACTGCTCTTCGAGCTTGGGGAGAATGGCGCCTGCACATTATCAGCGGAACACCCAGTTTTCCAACAGGGCACCTTGTTTTATCGCAATAGCAATCCTGCCTTCATTCCACACGTCCTTGGGTCCAAAGGCAACAAGCCAAGCCAGCTGGCCTCAGCCTCTCCTGGCTGTGCATTCGTGAAAAAGGAGTTAGTGACACCCAGAGTGTCACTATTTCCCCACTGCACTCTCTCCCTGAATTCCCATCTGCCCCTGCACCCGAGGAAATGAGGTGGCTGACTCCTTGCAGTTCTCCTGGGAGAAAAGAGCAAGTGTTCACAGCTGTTCAAGCAGCAGCGCTTGGAGAGGTGATCACTTTTTTCCTCTTTCCAACCAGAACTGAGAGAGAGCAAGCACATTCCTTGAGGCAAGTTTGAAAGCTGAGAGTATACACATTCCTATCAGACTTTGTTCCCAGGACCCAGGTGACGCCAGTAGGGACCAGACTGGCACCATCAAACATCTGCCTTGTACAGAAAAACAACGACACCGCTCTTGCTTTTCTCAATATAAATCTGAGCTCAGTCAGACGGATCAGCAAATCCCATTATGCTGCCATTAAATGGTGCCAGCTCCAGCTAGAAACACAAAATCTGTGACCCAGAGACCCTTCGGAACCACACCAATGACTCTTTTGGAAATGACTCAACAGAAGTGGGTCTCAAGATGCTAAAGAAAGATTGCACTGTGCTATTTCCTGGCAGGTCAGCCCCGGCCATCAGTCTGTGGCTACTTCGCATCCTGTGCCTTCCTCCACACCTGGGGTGCTGGCCAGGGCAGGAGGCTGGAGCAGGCACACAGCCGGACTGTCTCACTCTCTGGTCTTCTTCACCTCATTCTCTTATGATGGGTTATCGTCTTCTGTTCGTCAGCAGTGCCGTGAACTAGTCATTTTCTAGCCACAAAGGGTGCTTTCCCTCCATTCCTGCTTTCTCCATGCCACAGCTAAAATGAAAGTGGACTGAGTGACCAGTGCTCACATCTGGGCTGTCTCGCTTGGGGAAACCATCAGAGGCATCCAGAGAGAACTGCTTTGTAGACGTCATTCCCCAGCATCTGCCTCCTCATGTGCAGGCCAACAGGACAGTCACATGTGGCTCTTTGACTCAAAACGCCATCACTCATTCTACGAACAAGACGTGACAAGTGACTAGCATGCCTCCGGACCTCCAGACCATTGTCTTCTCTCCCTCTGCTATCTAGCCCAACTCCTCACACATTCAGCGTCCCCAGAGTAAACCCATCAGAGACTCGAGGCATCGCCCTCCCAATCAATTTGCAGAAATTTCTCTGTGAGTGAGACTGCACCTACATGTTTTCTTTCTGGAATCAATGACACCACCTATCCCCGGAAGTAATAACCCTGTCAGAAGTGCTCAATAATCCATGGGAAGGGGATTCCAAAAAACCAAGGGAAAAGAAACACTGGAGCAAGTAAGATGCCTGTGAAAGCAGACAAATGGTATAAAAATAAAATTGAGCTAGCAGTCTTCTCTTTCCAGTCGCAAAGCTTTTCACTAAAGCAACCTGCACCTTTCTCCAAAACTGGCCATGAAAACACTCTCTTCCCCATATTCCCTGTGTTTTGTGGATGATTCTGCTTAGCAGGACCTTAACTTCTTCTCTTCCTCTGCTTGAGGTCCTGGCTTCTACCTCTGAAGACAGCGTAAGCCTGTATGGTCACCAGAGACTTTCAGAGAATCAGATGTGCTGTGGTGAGGCTGGGTGAGGGCTGGTTGGAGGGTGTGAGCATGTGGGGAGCTTGTCTGTATACACGTGGGTACGCCTATCTTATAGATACCCATGTCCGCATGTGTGCATATACATAAGATCTGCCTGCGTGACGAATGAGCATGGATGCGAGTAAAACACAATGCAGAGGTCACCACCATGGAAGGATGCAGCTCCGCTAGGTGTCCGAGAGGAAAGGAGGAGTGAGGATCCAGAGGAAAATGCACAATTAAGTCAAGATGCGGAGTCCAAGGGTACCTGCTGCTGTGTGCTGGCACGGGGCTGTGCGTGTGTGCGTCAGAGGGAAGGAGAATGGACACACACAGACGGGGGAGCGAGGCGCAGCTGTGCCGGAGCCCGCAGCTGCAGGTGCTTACTCGGTAGTAGTCGGTGCTGTAGACATCTCTGGACATGCCGAAGTCTCCGATCTTCACCAGCAGGTTGGCGCCGACCAGGCAGTTCCTGGTGGCCAGGTCCCGGTGCACAAAGTGCTGGGAAGCCAGATAGACCATGCCCGAGGCGATCTGGCTGGCGATGTGCAGCATCTGGCAGAGCCCCAGCTCGCCCTTGGCCTGGCGTGGCTGCCCGTCCACGAGGATCATGGCGTCTGGCCCGTGGGCCCTGAGAGGGGGCAGAGGGAGGACAGCAGACAGCTCAGGAGGGCGGGGAAAGGCCTTCTGGGCTGTTCCCTTCCCTGGACTGCACTGCAACAGAGAATGGGGTCCCCCTTCCCCAGCCCCGTGCCGCCCTAGCCTCAGGGAGCACGAGTAAAGCTCCTCTCTGTCACAGGGTGCTGCTGTCCAGGGGCTCCCAGGCCCCGGTTCCCGCAGATGAGGGGACCGACCACAGCTCTTCCGCAGCCTGCACGGTTCCGAGAACTGCTCTACATCTCCCCTCAGATTCTGAGATAAGGAAACTCAGGTACAAAATGATCCGATCACCAGGTCAAGACCTCAGAGGGCCCGGGGTGGCCGTGTGGGTCATGGGGTCGTGTAAAACGGACGTGGGACGCAGGTCCAGAGGAGGCCACAGACTGCGAGGAGCATCAACAGAGCCCACCTGGACCCCGCCCCTGAGGATGCTGATTGGCCTGCCGTGTTTTCTCATTTGCATTTCCCACAAGCTCCCTGCTCCCACCTGTGGTCCAGCTCTGAGCAGCAAGGCTCCCCCAGCGCCCAGGCTGGCATGATGGAGGGACGCTGGGACCCGGAGGCAGCCATCTGGGGAGCCCCAGGACCCTTTTATTCCAAGTCAACGCCTGGACTTGTTATCCTAACACCTTGCCCTGTCCGATCGGTCACTTTTAGTGTTGACTCTGTTCTGTCGAAAGCCCAATGAGGCGTAGCCATGACCGGGTTCTTATTTATGGATCTGTGGGCCAAGGAGGCCAGGCGGACAGCAAGGCCTGTTTTACTGCTGCTCCCATTTCCACTGACAGGCACCATTAAATACGAACACATTCACTTGAACATCTCTGGACTCTGCCTACCTCAGCCCTGAAGTGGAGCTGGAAAGCACCCACAGGCAAGCAAGGGACCGGCCAGCGCGCCCGCACTGTCCACCAGGAGAGTCCACTACAACCTGCCCCAAGGCCTGCCACGGACGCGGAGAGAGAAGCGAGGGCTTCTACGCACTCTTCTTCCCTGACAGTGGGCGTGACCGGGCACAGCAGCAGCACCCAGCAGCAACCTTTAGCCTTGCTCACCAGCAAGCACTTAAGGCAGAAGGTCCTGCAGACGTGCACCCTGGTGGCTTAGCAGTTAAGTCTGAGCCTCCTGCCGGCACAGTCCTGACACATCCCGAAGTGCTGGGTTCACGTCTCGTGACGGGGAAGGGCTCTAAGACTCACTGAACAGAATAAACAAGTGTTTTCCCTCCTCTCTCTTCCTGCCCACCTTCTCACCTGCATTCCTGCCTGAAACTTTCCCATCTATGGAGAGGACATGGTGGGACATGACCCCAGGGGCACAGAAGCACCAGGAGAGGAAGATCCGGATTATTGAGAAAGGGAGAAAGGCATCATCTGTATTCGAAACTCTCGTGGCTCCTGGTGCTGATGGAATACTTGTAATAATTTTTATGGCAGGGACCACTGACTAGACACTGAGTTCCATGGCAAACTATCTATGCATCACACAACTACAGGCACCCGACACCCCGAACAATCAGCCTGTGAGGCTGGTATTAGCCGTCTTGTTTTCAAGGAGAGCACATGACAGTTTGAGAACTCGCTCTGGGTTACATCATAAGACGTGACAAACCGAGGCTGAAGCCATGTCTACGGGAGGATAAGGCCTGTTTGTCAGGAAAGGAATGAATTCCATCGTGAAATGGAGTTCAGGAGCCTTAGACCAGCATGCAGATACTTTCGCTGCTCTTAGGCCCTGTGTGGAGACTCGACTCACAGGCAGAGTCCAAAGAGGCCTCTGGTTCAGTACTGCTGCTCCCCTCTCCCGTGCAGAGCCACACACCCTACTGAGTGCTTCTGGCAAGCGGGCTGGAGTCTTCCACGGCCGACATGTGAGCTCTGGAAATCTCATTGTCAGCTGTAGCACTCAGTGGGGTAGCGGCGGCAAAGGCCACACCCGTGTCCAGGGTTGACATGCCGAACTTACTTCTCAAGACTGGACACTCCACAGACCTGCCTATGTGGTTACCCATCCTCGTCCGAGCTCTGCCTGGAGCTGGGAGACACGGGAGGCAGAGACGCGGTAACTCTTCCCTTGGCATGAGGTGCTGTCTTCTCTCTGAAATTCCATCCAGACACTCTGAATGGGGCTCTGGTCCCTTACCAGTTCCATCAAGAACTTCTCGAAATCCAGACAATCCTGCTCTAGGCTTGTCTCACAACAAATCTCACAACAAATTCTCACAACAAACCCGCCTTTCTAGAAGAGCACCGTCCCAAAGAACGCACTGTGGACGGGAAGGTTCAATATGGCACTCGAGTACGGGAGCCACATGCCACATGCAGCTTCTGAGAACTGGAAACACGGTCTGTGCAACCCAGGAACTGAAATTTTATGTTTTATGTCAGTTTATCTCCAATTCAAGTAGCCGCACGCAGCGACTCCCATGGACAGCACGCTTCTAAGTTTGCTTGAGGAAATCATGCTCCGGCCCAAGTTTTCAACTATCTCCTGATGACCTGTGACTTCTGCATCATCATCAAAACGTCCCTGACAAGAAGGTTCCGAAGAGGGGCGACAAGCACTGAGAAAAGTCAGGCCCAAGGAGGGGACTTCTTCTCACACTCGGGGGAGGCCCGGCCTGAGTCTCTAGTTGGGGTCCAGGCTGGAAGGGCCCCTGGGCTCCCTCCGGGGCCCTCTGAGACCCTGCTGGTCTTCCCGGTTCACGGGGGAGCCCTACCGCCACGGCACCTTCCACGTTTTCCCTCACAGGATCGAGAGCGTCTCAGGAGGCGAGGGAGGGAAGGTCGGCCTCCCAGGCCCTGTCCCCAGCCCGACACGTGCAGGGGGTCCCGCGGGAGCGCAGGGTGGGGGCCTGGTGCCGCCACCTCGCTTACCTGAGGAACTTGTTGAGGTCCCCGTGCTTCATGTACTCAAAGACCATGATGAGGGGGTCCCCGTCTCCGCACACCCCGTAGAACTTGACGATGTGCTCGTGCTGCAGGTTGGTGAGCAGCTCCGCCTCCCTCTGGAAATCCTTCCGGGCAGCCAAGGTGGGGTCCTTCAGTGCCTGGAAAGCCCACGTGGGGACACCAGCTCAGCGAGGGCAGGGCTCGGTCCCTCTCCGGGAGGAAGCCAGGCCCACGGCCTCCCAGTGTCTGAGATTGCATCTGGGGGTCCAGGCCCCGGGGCCCAGTCCCAGCACCTGGCCCTCCTTCCTCCTTCAGCGTGCTCCTCCCTCCAGGAAGAGAAAGCAGCTTCCCTACGCCACCTCCCGCCTCAGCCCGGACCCCAGCCAGGCTCCTCTGAAGCCCTGGGCCTCTCAGAGAAAGGGGAGCCGGGGCAGCGGCTCCCACCAGGGGCTTCCCTGGAGAAACAGCCCTGCAGCTGAAAGAAGCAGTTAAAGACACAGCTCCATGGTGGGACCACTGGAGATGCCCGCGGCCTGCCGGAACCAGGCCAGCAGTGAGACAATCCCCTCGTCCTTTCCACCCTTCAACTCAGAGAGTGAAGGAGTGCCGGTGTGCACAGATGTGAAGTGTCTGCCTTCAGACGTGCTGTGTCCTCCCAAGACAGAGGTCGGAGGAAGGACTGGGGTCCAGGGGAGCTGCACCACAATCACAGGGATGGACAGGAGCCTGAGGATCCTCCAGAAACCGATGGGAGAGGAAGACGGAGGGAAGAGATGGGTCAGGAAGGGTGTTCGTGGTGGGTGTCACCTTTCTGGTCCCAGAAGGTGATGGTGAAACCCTCCGAGCACCTGTAAGGGGCCCTGGACAGCGCACGGTCTCGGGGTGCAGCTCAGCAGCCCTGATGGACCATGGACGGTCAGAGGAGGTCCTCCTCTCAGTGTGTTCACATACTACCCACCTTCCCCCAAGGTCGGAAGAAAGTGAATAGAGCCAAACGTCCACCAGTTCCAGGGACGTGATTTAGTGTCCTTGGTCGTGGGCCAGAGGCGGAGGGTGATGTCTCCGTCATTTTCAGGGATCATCGAGACATGCGCAGTTCCGTTCGTTCTCTCGGCCGGGCCTCTGCTCTTTCTGCGAATCTCTGCAGACCGACCTCCCCGCAGACACACGACTATGAAAGGCCTCCCTAACCAGACATCAGTCTCCTGTCACTGCCACCTTTCCCAGCTGTGGTCCACAAGGCTGCCGTGGCCACAGCACCACCTAAGTATGAATATGCAAAGGCTGTCCCCCTGTGGAACCTCTCCAGCCCCCAGTGCGCCTGGAGACAGAACAGACTGAGCATTGTGTGGCCAGGACATCACCTGCTTCTGGTGGCTCGTGGCTGGACTTGGGGAAACTGAGACACCAGCCTATCTGGGGACCAGCAAACATTTTTCACATGCCATTTAACAACCACAGGGCTCAGAGGCCCACTGGACTCGAATCTCTTAAGCCTAGGTTTTACGGAGCCCCAGCCATCAAGGGATTAGGTTCCAGCAGGGCCGCAGATCCAAAGGCATCTTTTCAAAATGTCGAGGTTTCACCCCACAAGGTGTTTGATTAAATGGCCTTACAGATGACAAACGTGCTGAAAATCCTGCAGTGCTGTGTACCCATTCGACAGGTGAGTAAACTGAGGTCCAAGTGGGAAAATGACTTGCAGAAAACATGTGAGAAAATTGTGAGTCGGAGCCCAGAGGACTGCCCCACCCGGCAAGCTTCTTGAGTTCATTGATCAGATATATTTGTCACAAGGCAGGTCCCAGGAGGTGGTGGGCACAGAAATTGGGAGACATGACAGGTCAGAAGAGAGAACTGGGAGAAGCTGGCATGTGTGTCCTCCTACAAGTACCAAGCCATTTTACAGGACATATGCAAAGCCTTCCTGCTCTGGTGGCGGAAGGCAGAGCCTGCCTCGGTGACCCAGCCCTGAGCCGCATGGCTGGGGCGTGGGTATGAAATGACAGACACTGATTTATTTATTTTCATGAAGAACAAGCAGGGGGTGGGGGAGGGAACCCGGCATGGGTGGGATGGGAGAATACAAAGATTTATGTGGACTCTGGATTTATGAGAGGGAAAAGTAGATCAAATTCAGGGCCAGCCAAATGGCCTCTCTCCATCTCTGCAAATCATTCTTTCACACGGTCCGGATGCCAGTGGCGGCCACTGCATATTTCCATTCTCGACCTGGGAGCAGAGCCAGCCAGCGTCCCCAAGGTTGGCGCCCCACGCCGCCAGGCAGAGCTGATGTCATCGGGAGCAGGGCACTGCGGGCTCTTCCCGTCTCTCCCGTGGCCTCTGCACCAGAACCCCCGCCTGCACCGTGGGCTGCCAGCTCCAGGGACGAGCCTGACGTCCCCGGGTGCATGGCAGAGGGTCAGGTGGGGCAGCTGGGTTGGGATTCAGGTCTGCAAGTGGTCTTGATTCAATGAGGACAGAGATGACAGAAACAGAGCAAACAGTGAGGAGGAAAGGCAGCTCAGACGCTCTCGTTCCTCCTGACAGACACCACGCCCAGCCTTCCTTCAGGGCCTGGAAACTTCAAAGCGGTCACCAGTCAGTGCATGGGGGCATGCAGAACATGGGTCTCTGAAGCCCTTGGGGTGGCGTCCACAGAGCAAACTGGAGGCCAGAATTTGCTGCCCTGGTCTCCAGTTCCTCCCGCACGCACTGCCCCTCTGGCCTCCCTCTATAGGCATCGGGCCGCACGTCCACCGCTCTGTGCTGGGCCAGGTCTCTTGGTCGGAAGGGAGGGAAGAACAGATTTCTCAACAATGCCAACCCCATTCTTTTCATCTCGTCCAGCCTGGGGTTTCTGCTGCCATCGGTTTTCCTTTCGCTGGAGATATTTCAAGGCTGTTGAGTTTCAGGTTTCATTAAAGGCTGACTGCCCCACCCTCCTTGCCTTCCGTCCTCCTGTACACCTCCCCACACTCGCTGCGCTTCAGTCTCACTGGCCTTTCTGTCCCCTGGAAGTGCTTCTCTGCCCCAGGGCCTTTGTATGACTCTTTTAGCCTGAAGAAGCTCTCGCCTGAGCGCTGCCCCACGACTCAGCAGAGGAGCTGGCCCTGCCCATTCCTGACATTATTACCGGGGCCATCACACCTGCGCACTCCGCTGGCTGGAGCCTGGAGAGCTGCTTCTGTCCTACAGAGACACTGACTAAGAGTCACCAGGGATTGTCCCCAGATTCGAGGATGATAGTAAAATCGGTCAATGTCAACACTTCACAGAAAAAAAATATCATGGAAACCCATGACATGTGAGTGCAAAACAGCAGCTTTCTCTATGGGATTGAGGGAGGACTTTAGGGAGAGATGTTAGGCTCAGTGGTTCCAAAGCGTTGAGTGGTAAGAAATCCTATTTTCAGAATTGGGGAAAGAGATTCTGCCTTCAGATTGTTTCAGAAATACTTTAAACTCCTGTTTCACTTTGAAATCACTCAAACTGGAAAATCACGGTCATCCCAAATAAAAACAGTACAACCCTCCAGAGCAAAAGGCGCCCCAAAGTTCAGACATATCGGAAGAAACATCATATTAAATCTAAATGATTGAAACGATCAATAACCAGCACCTGATTTCTTGCAGGTAACATTAACTTATAGAAATAAGCTGATCAAGATGTTAAAATAAAGGCTCGAAGAGAATAAAGTCATCGTTGTTTTACAAAAACAAGAAGCTACACAGGAAAACATGGAAGAGAAGCAATTAAAATAATGATAAAATGAAGAACCAATTTGCTATTGTGGAAATCAAATGTGTGGTCACTGAAGTTAAAACAAGAACTGCCACAGACATAGATTCCTCATCTGTCTGTTTTCATTGAACATTGAGTTGCTGAGATTCTTCTGTAATGTCGCCTGTATGTGTGGTTCCTTCATTTTCTTTGTGGAATCGTCTCCCATGTGGAAGAGTCACATTCACTCATTCAGACTGATGGACCCGCAGGCCGTGCCAGTGGACATCTGCCTGGTATAAATATGCCTTGTGAATATCCTCAGACTCGTGACTTGGTCAACAGGTGGAGCCGTCATACAAAAATGCACATACACGTGCTGCATGCGTGCTCACATACACTCCTGTTGGGTACCGGCCAGAATTCGGAGGGCTGAGTCAGACAGCCCACCCATGCTCTAGAATACCAAATGGGTTTTCCAAACGATCCCTCGCCACGCTCCCACCAGCGGAGTGGGAGTGACCAGTTGCTCCGCGGCCTTGTCAGGACGTGACGCAGCCACACCACTCCGCTGTGATGCTGGGCTCAGCCCTCACGGTGGCTCAGTTTCCAAGTTTCTGATGATTCATCCATTGGAATCGCCCTCCCCTACAGGTGGGCTGTTCTGATATCAGAAGAGAGGCTCTGGCGTTCCTCTGAGTCAATGTGTTGTCACATGGCAACTGAAAGTGGCACCGGTTGTTTAAGGAGATCACGAGTGACCTGATTTTAATGTCGCTCTTCCACTCTGCAACAGACAAGCTCTCCTTGCCTTGTCTTGCCCACCGTTTCTTTCATCATTCTCCTCTGCTCCCTAACAGACTGCAAGTGCCTTTGAAAGAGACTGAGACGGCCGCTTTCTTTTCCATATATCAACTGTGGATCAAAGGTTCTTGTCTCTGGAGTTCAGACCCTCATCTGGGGAGAAGCTAATCTTGGGTTGCCCTGGGACGTGTTCCCGGAAATCCACAGGCGCCTGCTTCGACATGAGAAGAAACTCCAGAGGGAGGAGCCTGGAGGAGGAGTCAGGTCCACAGCGGACCAGCCGCAGCCCAGCTGGTTCTCGGCTCTTCTCTGGAGAGGAGTGTCTCCTCCAGGCTGGCCTCCTGGCCACTCCAAGGTGGTGAATGGGGTCAAGTCTCAGAGCTCTCGTCTTGCATTTCCAGACCCCAGGGCAAAGAAAGCCCTTTCAAAAGGATAAAAGAGAAGCACATTTTCTGTACCACCCAGGCCGAGTGCTGTCCCTCAATGCCAGACCCTCCACAGGGAGCATTTCCCAGGCTCCAGGTAATCGGTTCATTGCCTGTTCCAAATGCAAAAAAAAATCCCTCCTGCTCTGTAGTCCCCAGACAGGTTGGAACAACAGTCAAAGACTGTCATTGTATAAATTAAAAGTTTCAGAGCAGCTCAGTGTCGAGGCGGACCCAGAAACCCCACTGTGCCAGCCGCAGATGATTTAACCGGCTCCCTCTTCTGAGCTGCCACGTCCACGGAGATGCACTGAGTGAGTTCACTCTCAGGATGTCCATTGGCAATCATCAGTCCTTCATGGGGCGGTCATGAAGTGCCTTATTTATTTTCTAGAGCAGCCTTTTTTGTAAAACAATGCCTTTTTTGTAAAAAAAAATTAAAAATCATTGGAAAACCATCACCCTCATTAATTGCGGATTGTTTACACTTTTCTCTCTCTCCTTGGACAGGTCTGGTGGTTGCGATGGGAGCAGATGTCCCCAGAGCCTATCAGAGCTGCTCTCTGGCCCCACCTCTCCTACTCTAGGTGGTCGCTGCAAGCTGGGCAGGTAGACCTCAGGTGTCTAAGCACATTCGATCCTGTCAACCTCGACGACGACAGTGAAGACAAGCAGTAACTGCCCTTTACTGGGTATTCACGATGTCCGGTCAGCCAGCTGAGGGCGTCCTATGTTAAACAGTCACCAAAATGCTAAGGAAGAGATATCATCATTCCTGTATACAAATAGGGAAACTGAGGTCCCGAGAGGTGAAGCGTCTTGTGCAAGGTCACCCCGCTAATAGGAAGCGGGCTGGGGCTGCCGCCAGAGTCTCGGAATCCTATGCACAGCACAGCCTGACTCCGGAGGCTGTTTGTCCCCTGGAGACAGCGACAACCTGCAGACACAGGGTGCGGTGCAGACAGAGGCGCAGCCACAGGAAGCTGCCCTCCTGAGGGCAGCGGGGCAGAGCCTCCGCGCGGAGGGTGGGACGTCTAAAGTCCGGGGACAGCAGTGCCTCCTGCTCGCAGCATCACGCAGGCACCTGTTCCCCTGTCCTACATCTTGTCCTAAGACAAGGCTTAGGTCCAGAAAATAACAAAAAAATAAAAATAAAAATAAACAAATGAGGTGGAGCAGAGGTTGGGCCAATCGCCCCCGAAGGACGCAGGTCACCACCCCTGGATTCCAGTCCCAGGTCTGAGGGGAAGCAACCAGCGCGAACAACGAAAGTGGACACAAGCTCTTCCCGCTGCCTTCTTGCCTTCATTCCTGCCTGCAACCTTCTTTTAAAAAATTAAAGTAGGCAAATAAATAGGAATCCCCGACGGAGGCTACCCCGCGCTCCAGAGCAGGGCTCCCGAAACCCATGGGGGTCCAGCGAGGTTACTTGACCCCTGTGGGTGCCAACAGTGCTCAAGCACTTGTCCCATGAGCACCTGCCAGGTGAAGGATGGCAGCAGCAGCAGCAGCAGCAGCAGCAGCAGCAGCAGCAGCAGCAGCAGCAGCAGCAGCAGCAGCAGCAGCAGCAGCAGCAGCAGCAGCAGCAGCAGCAGCAGCAGCAGCAGCAGCAGCAGCAGCAGCAGCAGCAGCGAGGCCCCGCCCCCGGCCCAGGAAACCCCGCCCCCAGACCCAGAGGCCCCGCCCCGGCCCCCAGAAAACCCGCAGCCGGCCCAGGAACAGGTGCAGCTGCAGGAGGCAGTGACTCTCACACACGCCACCCTGAGTGTGGGAACCGGGGTCCCATGGGGTTTCCGAGCATTTCTCCCAGCCTATCACGGTTCCCCGTGTGCACAGTCATTGCCTCGATTCCCAGCCGTGTCTGCTGCCAGCTCTGTTGCTGAGAAGAGACCTAGGGACTCTCCTGGCAGGGACAGCACACCCCGCAAAGGCCCTGCGGAGGGAGGAGGGCCAGCTGGGGACAGGTGTGAGCCCAGGGCCTCCAGAATGGACCTGGGGCCTTTCATAGGCAAAACGTGTTCCCTTAGCTGCATCGCACCCCGTTCGGTGCTGCACCCCCAAAGTCAAAGGTGGTCAGGTGGCTCTGTGGGGACTCCCCTGACCCTGGAGCAGGGCCCGATGGCATGAGACAAAGCAAATTTACACAGCGGCCAGCATGAGGGACCCCTCCCACCCAGGTGCTGGTGCCGGCGGACGTACCTTCACCGCCACCAGCATCTTGTCCTTGGTGGGGCTGAGGTTGTAGCATTCTGCCAGGAACACCTTGCCAAAGGCGCCCTCGCCCAGCTCTCGCTTCAGCACGATGTCCCTCCGTTTAATGTGCTGCACATCTGCAGGGACAGACAGGGGGACAGCGGTCAGCGGCACGGCGACCGAGAGCACAGGGCTGAGTGCCGGGTTTGGCAAACCATCTCCACTGAGAGAAAAGACCAGAGATCACGGAGCAGAGTCCAGAGACGGCCCCAGAGCCGCCTGCCGGGAACCTGCTCCCTAACTTAGCAACCGAATTACAGCCTGTCTGGTGGGACAGAGGGAGGGACCCTAGGAGAATGGGCTGAGACCAGTTCCATGAACCCATGAAGTGGGCAGAGGACACGCCCGGCCGGCACATCCTGCAGGGCAGGGTGCAGCCGCAAACGGTCATCCCAGGGGACCTTGTCAGAAAGGTAAAGCAGACACCGTCCACCTGTGACAGGGGCAGAGGGGTGGCTGCCAGGCTTCCCTTGGGATCCTTTTCAGAAGGGATGAAAATCCTTGGGTTTTTTCACACCAGACTCCTTGGGATCCCACCTGTCCAGATGGTTGCTGGCCAGGCCCCGAAGGAGGAGACCCTTGCAGACCTGTATTGTCTCTTCCCCAGGAAGACAGGCCTGCCAAGGCTCATACCTGGGGGCCAATCCCCACGGGCCACGGCCCCCAGGCGACTGCCACCCCCGGGCTGTGCCGCCCTCTTCACAAACCCTTCCCTTCCGCGCTCCTGGCACTGTTCATCACCCAGATGGGACTGCTGGCCTTGAGGGGAAGGCTAAAGGGTCTCCCCCCAGAGGACGCAGAGCCCTCCCCAGCACTGTGGGGAACCCTCTATCTCCTCTTCCTCCACGGCAGCGACATCACTGGCCTGTGAGGCTCAGCCGGCCCAGTGGGAGTGCCCGCCGGCCATGCTCTGCCT
Source organism: Solenodon paradoxus (assembly GCA_004363575.1). NCBI lineage: Eukaryota > Metazoa > Chordata > Mammalia > Eulipotyphla > Solenodontidae > Solenodon > Solenodon paradoxus. The sequence continues at coordinate 47,817 of RJWH01006010.1, read as the reverse complement.
GCTCCCAGTGGCCTGGGCTCAGCCTCTGGGGACCAGGGGGCATCCACAGCTGTGAGCCTTGAGCACCATGGTGCTGGGAACTCGCCGCTGTCTGCAAGCAAGAGGAAGGGGCCGAGCAGAAGCCTCCGGGAGTGGTGTCTCTCTTTTCAGGGATGCGGGAGCGCCCAGGGACTCAGGACAAGCTGCTTTGACCGGTTCTCACTGTTTGTCTCCAGGCACAAGTACCCAGAGACCAGTACCTGAGCTTGGTCCACAAAGGGTGGTGCAAGGGAAGAAGGGACAGCAGAAGGAATGGAAAACAGAGCAGACTCCATCTACTGTAGACCTCCCCAGGAGAGAATATTCTGGGGCCTTGGGAGACCCCGAACTGGCAGTGGTGGTGGGAAGAAGTAAAGGCATTAACTTGTGCCTGTCCTATTATCAGTTCTCATCAGGGCTGTGATTGACATGTGCTGTGTACCCCATTCACAGGTGGGAAAATGGAGGCAGGGAGTCACTTTGCAAAGCTATATACCTAGAAAATGACCAATGTCAAGGAAGACGGCACTCTCTTCCTTGCACGTCCCCGCGCCTGCGTTCTTTCCATTCCATGAGCCGTCTTCCTCTGTCCTCCTGACTCTGCGCTGCTGGGACCAACCAGTCTGCAGACGGGCAGCCTCCATGTTCCCTTCTCCCACCTGCCCCGCCACTGCAGCCCCCAGCCCGGGGCTCCCTCTCATCTTCCAGGGAGAGAGTCGGGGCCCATCCCACCCCAAGCCCCAGGGAGGGTGTGGAAGGGACACTCCCCTCCATGGGACAAGCTGGTGTGGGCTGTTTGCTCTTCTAATGCCTCCTGGGGCCCTGGAGGTGCTTATTTTTAGCTCACACAGTCTGCCCAGAGCTGCTCTGTTGAAGCCATCTGACCCACATGCCAAGAAGAGATGGATTTCCTGGAGGAGACGGCATCAATCTCCTTTTACGGCCCGGCTGGCTGGCCCAGCAGTCTGGGTCACCAGGCTCAGAGGCCAGGGACACGGGCAGGGGCGGACGGGGAGGAGGCATAGCCCGGGCATGGGAGGACCTCCCAGCAGGGTGGCGGTGTCCACTCCATGGTCGGGGCCTGGGGGTGAAGGCGCTGGCTCTTTCTGCCTGGCTTTTCCCTCACTCCTTTCTCTGGGGGAGCCACCAACTGGGTGTCCCCAGAGGAGAGACCCAGAGAATGTCCTGGAGGACATGGGACACATAGAGGAGGTACTCCTGTGTGGGGGTCGTGACAGCACTCTTCCCCTCCGTGCCGAGGACCAGGATGACTGCTCCATATGTACTTCCAGGCGGGAGCCAGCTTGTCCTAGAGCAGAATCCCCGCTCCAAGGTCACAGCAGCTCTGTGCAGAGGCCCTCAGAGCCAGGAGTCAGCAGGCAGCTGTGCTTGTCCCCGTGTCCTGCCTCTGCTTGCCCGGGCCGTGACGGGCACAGACCCACCGGGCGGGTGACAGAGGTGCCTACCGTGGGCTTTCCTCCACGCTCTGGGTGATGGGAAGCTCCCCAGCCCTGCTGAGCAGGAGGAAGAAAGAAAACCCACTCCGTGCAGCGTTGCTGGAAGAGATGGGTCTGCGTTTAATCCTGACGCTACAGCTAACTGGGCCATGTCTTCCCTCAGGCTCCAGCTCCTGTCACCTCTTCTCTGTACAGCAGCCAGAGGAACGGTACCTGCTTGGCGGAGTTGTTAAGAGAAAGAGCTGGACACTCTGAGATCACAGAGATGACAGAAGCATGGGGAGCATAATGGCATTGACGAAGGTGCATTTCCCTCCTCTCAGCAAGACCAGCAACGAAGAGCAAATCTACCCACAAACAAAATAGTGGCTTGGAAAGAAACCTGGAGAAGGATGGTGATTTTCTCCTGAAATCAAATGACAAGAGGCTGCTGGCGGGGGAGGGCGGGGGGGTGCCACACTGACTCTGGGGAACACTGGTGGCAGACTGTCCCAGCCTTCCACCGCCATGTCCGGCCTTCATCTCCTTCTGAGTCCAAAATACTTTGTGGGAGGGGGTGGGTCAAACAATGGAATAGAGACATCAAAGGCGGAGATGGCCACCTACTGCAGATTGCTGTTGATCAGCAGAGAGAAACCAGATTTCCCGGGGTCGGGTTTTGCGAGGCAGCAAAGCCAGGCCCCAAAGCAGCACCCCAGCCAGACCGGGATTGCCTCACAGGAGCCATGGCGGACCTGAGTGCCGGGGAGCTCTTGGCCTCACGACAGCCCGGGGGCTCCTTCCCCGGAGGCTGGCACTGACGGGACTCGTGACGCCACTCACAGCACCACTGAGGGCCGGCCAGTCCCCTTGTGAGCTGACCCCGACGGGCTGTCCCCTAGTTCCCGCTCTTCCCTGACCCCGTGCGATACCCAGTTTCAAACTGGTTCCTGAGCTCCGTGCTGAGACGTCTCAAATAATTCCCCAGGAACAGTGTCACTCTGGGTTTGTCTGCTTTGCCTTCTTGTCATCTCCTTGTGTCCCCATTAATAATACACAGACCTGCCATCAAGTGTGCACCCAGCCTGCACGGTCCCACCCGTCCTCGCGACTCTCTTAAACAGGTGCTGCTCACCCAGTCTGCAGGCGAAAAGCTGAAGCTCAAGGTGGCGGAGTCACTTACCCAAGGTCACCCAGCTGTTAGAGGTGGCCCACCTGACTGAGCTCCAGCGCCTCCCGGCCACCCTTCAGCATGTCACTCTTCATCTCTGCAAAGCCCACGCCAGAGGGGCCCTGCTGTCTGAACCAGGGGCAGATCTGCCACCCATGTCGGCCCCCTGAGCTCAGTCTGCACAGCAGGGCATGCTGCCCTGCAGGAATCCAGCTCCCGGAGCCCGTGCCCCACGGGGGTCCCCGCCACCTGAGGTTCCGGCTTCACCAGGTGAAGCCGCCGCCGACTGTGTGGGTGGAGACGAGGGAGCATCTTGGCAGGGGAGGGGGCAGAGGGCACGGGAGAGGAAGGAGGTCCTCGGAGGAATGTGTATTTTCCTTGCACTGGCCGGACCCGAGGGTCTCAGGCTGCCAAAAACGCTCAGAAGAAAACATTAATTCAATAGCACACATGTAATCACACATGAAATGGAATGTCTGTAAATGGAAAAGAATAACATTCCCCGAGCTCCAACGGGGGCGTTTTGAAGAGGCAGGACGGAGGCAAGGGACCGGTTCCAAATATATCAGGGGGAAGGGACCACCGAGAGGGCAGAACCCCACGCCCTCTGCTGCCGTCAAGGACCCGGGTTTCTTGTGCCTCCGAGGGAGCGGCAGGGTAAGGGGAATTCATTTCCCTCGCGGCGGGACGTGTGAGCAGGACGAGGCACACACGCCCCCAGCCAGCTGCAGGCCCTGGGGGTGGTCTTCGTCAGCCCAGACACTCACCCACCTTGGCGACAAGCAGAACATGGCGGAACGGCCTGATCGCCACCGCGGCCTGGGCGGTGACGGACTAGGACACACACCCTCCCGGGTCCTCCAGAGGATCTTTCTAAGAGACGTGTCAGCTACGGGGAGCCAAGAGAACTCTGCAGAGTTTTCTAGAATTTGCCCCCCCGTCTCACCCAAATGGGGGTCCCAACACCGTGGAAAAGGACTGAGGCTGAATGACCAGCAGCGCATTCTGCTGCTGCCGCCGCGGCCCTGGGATGAGGCCGACTCGGGACTGCGTGTCCCGTCCCACCCCAGGCTCCTCTGCCTGACCTGAGGCGTCCCCGCCTGAGGAGCCGTGTGACGGAAGGCGGGTGGCCTCTCCAGCTCAAAGGCCAGCATCACGTGTGACTGAGTTTGCACAGGGGCCCCCACGCAGCAGACGCCACTGCCCGTTTGATAAATGGATAAAGAAAGTACAGCTCTGTCGGAAGCACCGCTGGAAACGTGAGCAGGGAGAAGGCCACCAAGACCGAGGAAGAAGGAAAGCTGAGGGAGAGGGAACGAGAAAGCAAAGATGAGTGACAAGGGGAAGAAGTGCAGAAGGTTCCCAAGAATTCCAAAGAATGCCGTGTTCCAGGAAGGGCCCTGGGGACCAGCGCCGTGCTGAACCGGGACCCCCAGACCCGGGCACCAGGTCGTCAGTCCTGCCAATTTGGCTTCTAGACATGGAGCCTCTGGGGTCTCGGCGTCGGGGCACATGTCACTCCTGCCAGGCCAGGGACAGAGACATGGTGTTCCCACCGACATGGATAAATAAGTAAGACACCCTGCTGTTCCTGGACGCGGCGAGGGGAGGATCCGCAGAGGACTGTCTGTTCTGGGGCGCGTTCCAGCTCACGTCCTGACACAAGAGTTGAGTGTGGGGCGAAAGTTCACGCGTGTCCCCGGCCTGGGCGCTGCCCTGGGCGCTCCACTGCCCTCAGCTGACACCCTGGCTCCCGGCAGGGGTCTCGCCCACCAAGCCTGCCCCTCCAGACCCTCTTCCTCCGGCCCCAGGCTACCTCGGTCCCCCGCCCGGTGAGAGGACCCTCTGGCTCTCATTAAACCGTGACCGCCCGAGCCAAGAGTAAAGAGAAAGAGACTCCCGGAGGACAGCATCTGGACTGGGGGAGGCAGGTGCTGAAAGACACAGCTCCGGCTCCCAGCGGGTCTGTCCCTCCGGCCACTCGCCCGGCTCCGCGTCCTCCCCCTCTTCTGGCCTGGCTGCTTCCTTGGCGCCTTGACGGTGACAAGTTCTCAGTCGCAATGTGCCCCGGGGGGGCTCCCTCTCGCCCCAGAGGCCTCTCACCCCTGGCCTCTAGCTCTGCACCCAAGGCCACCGGTGACGCATCCCAGGACAGTCACGTCTACATCAGGAACCTTGTCAGGCACCTTCCTCACGCCGTCTCAAACCTTGGTGTTTTCAGGAGGGAAATTAAGAAGATGCTACAGGATCAGTGACATTACACAGCCACCAGGAAGCGTCTGAAGCCAATGAATGAACGAGTGAAGTCTCTTCCTCCACCTGCCGATAATCCGGACGCCTGTCATCCTCCCTGACGACTTGCTCTCTCCCGGCTCCAAGTCCTCCCTGCCCCCATGGAACGAAGGAAAAGCGCCTGCTTGACAGCTACAGCATCTTGAAATGGGAGCCGCGAAGTGCTCAGAACAACGGGGCGGCTGCAGGATAGATGCCTAACACTCACCCGCCTGCCTGCGGACGGTGTCAGGCCGCCGCCGGTCTTGCCTCTTAGTTTGTAGTCTCAGTTCTGGTATTTCAGAACCTGGCCCAAATTCCCAGGCTTCTTTCTCATAAATTGGTCCACGGAGGGATGGGCAGGTGGCCCAAGCCCTCTGAGCTGGCCTCCTGAGCTCATGCCCCTCTAGGCAACCTTCTCCCAGCGCTCATCCCTCCATCTGGGGGACCCTCTCCCAGGCCATCTGGAGAAATCAAGCCACGCTCCCAGACTCACTCTCATCCCAGCTCTTCCCTCATTCTCCTCTGAAAGTTTCTTCTCTCCTGAGAATGACAGTCCCTAATGGAAAAACTGGTGTCCTGGGTCCGATCCCTCTGCAGCTGGGAGACGGCCAGCACAAGACATCCCGCCACCCCGGTGGACGGGACAGTCAGTATCAGATGTATGTGTGTGACCTACCTTAGGCACGTGGAAGCTCAAGAGTCGCCTCGGTCCTACAGACACCAGCTTCCAGAAAATGTCGCTACTGTCTCCAGGCCTGAAGTCTGCACGCTGCATGTCCTTCCCCAGCAGCGAGCAACTGCCCCCTCCGTGAAGGCGCTGCAGGGGCGCGCAGACCCCTAGCAGGGAGCATGTGCCCACTGCCCACCTCCGGCTAGGCGGGGTCTCTAGGAGGGTTCAGGCCCAACCAGAGGGGAAGGGGAGGGGAAGGGACACCCAGAAACCACTGTCCCCAGGTGGGACAGCCCAGGGGACGCGTGGTAGGGTATCTATGTCTGATCACGAGTGAACCTGAACACTAAACGTATTATTTTGTAAATCAGAGTTCTTGCAGTATAAAAGCAACCCATTGAAAAATAAATCATCAATTTAAAAAAATCCCTCATCTTTGCTCTTCTTCTAATAGCTTCCTCACTGCGACCTAGTTGGGATGTTTGGGGTCACAGGTGAGCCTTCCTTGAAAGGACTTTTGCCCTGGAGTGGAGGGACACCCCCCAGGCTGTTCCTGTCGACCCAGAGCCTCACCCTGGCCCTGCCCCAGACCTGCGGCTCCAGCTCCTCCTGCCCCTTGGTCTCTGAGGGCACCCTCAGCTTTGCCCCTCTGCTGCTGCTCAGACAGACGCTCCTGTCCCATTATTCCCTGCAGGGTCTCCCGGCCCCTGACCTTGGGTTTGCTTCTACCAGATGGCTAGAGACCCCGCAGACTGTGGAGGCTGGACGGAGGGTCCCTGGCTGAGCCCTGCCAAGAGGATTTTCCCACTTCCAGCCCTGCCTCTCCATGCTAAGATGCCCCCAGGCCTCAGCCTTGTTCCCTCACTTCACACCCCGCCTCTGGCCCTCACTCCTATCTGACAGAGTTCAAAGTCAGGACAGAGCCCACATCTGGCCAGGCGAGCCCTCGGTGCTGGCAGCCTGCAAGCCGCAAGGCCTGCGGGTTCGTCCACCCGCCGGGATGGACGGCCTCCCTGTCAGAGCGCACACCCTGCCAGGTGCTTCCACCACATCCTCTGAGCCCACTTCCAAGAGCTCCCCCACACCAGATGTTCCCTTCCCCTGCAGTTCTATGCTGAGCCTAGGGAAAGGCAGAGCCCGTGGGACTCGGGGTTCGGGCTCAGCTTCAGTGGATTGCACTCCCCGTTCCAGCCCACTGCCTCGCATCAGCCCCGGGTTCCACGCGGACCGCTCCGTGAGTGGGGTGGAGGCACATTCCTTCTCTTCTCCAGTGGTTCTTCCTCCCAGGCCTTTGGGAGGCCCAAGGGCGCGGCTAGGGGCTGTCAGGGGACACTGGGGTGTGGACACCTTGGGTGGCGCCCCAACATCAAATGGGGCCTCTGGAATGGATCAGACATGCCCAGGAGCCACAGGGAAAGCGTCCTCCCTGTCCCCATCCAGTGGATGCCGGCGGCTCCCTTCCCACAGGCGGGGACTGCTCCTCTGGCATTTTCTAAAGAGACTGTCGCTTGAAGTGAGGACACTGTGCACGCCCGCCCCCACGGTGAGGGCGCCTGCCCCGCGGACCCCTCCATCGCCCTCAGGACCTCACCCGCGCGTCCCTCCCCACCTGGAGCAGACTCTTCCAGCCCTGGAGCCTGCCTGCCCCCGCGCGGTGGTCACTGGATGCTGGTGCTCATATTGCTTTCTGCAGTGGCCTGTCCCGCCTGACCTCGCCAGCGTGGCGTGTGCCTGCTCCCCCAAGACAGACAAGGTCTGTCCCTGAGACAGACCTTCATCTGCTCACCCAGACAGACGACAAGCACCTGAAGAACGAACGTCTGCTGCCCTGAGCCACCCCCGCAGCTCCCTGCAGACCAGGGTCTGGTAAGTGGGGTCTGCACTGTGCCGGTCACCACGCGGACCTGCGTGGACAGCGTGCTGCCCCTCCCCCACGGGGCTCGTCCAGTGGGTGCTGGACACAGAGATGCGTAAACGGAACCTTGGTCGGCGCCGCCGTCAGTCCCAGCAGTGCCAGCAGTGGGCGGGGCGGGGCTGACTCTCTGGCCTTCCCTGTGGCTCTCGGGGTGTGACAGGAGGTGAGTGGCTTCCAGCAGGTGCCTCGTTCTGCTCTTGGGGGCGGGGAAGGCAGGCGTGGAGGCGCATCTCTATGCCACCGGGTGTCTCGGTGAGGCCCTTGGACACATTGCACTGCTGCTGACTCGCTGTGTGTCGCTGGGCATCGCCGTCACCACTCGGAGACGCGACCTTCTGATGCGCGCAGCCCCCTCTGGTGCTGGTCGGTTAGTAAGCGCCGTATTAGTCTGGAAACATCTCTGCATCAGAAGAGCAGGGCCAGGCAGGCCCGGGACAGCGGGATCAGCCCCCCGGTGGTCAGGAGAGCCCCTGGGCCACTCCGAGGTAGAGCCTTCTGAGTCCTGAGGGTCAGCCGGATGACCGGGGGAGGACTTCCTGCTCTGCGTCCGAGCCCCAATTCCTGCACGCATGTGTGTTTGTGAAAATGACTTTGCCTACAGTCGGGGGAGATGCTCTAGCTCTGTCGCCCTCAATAACAAGGCCTGAACGTGGCCCTGCAGGGCACCTGGGGACTCTTGTATGTCCCTGGAGGCAGGCAGGAGGTTGGCACCAGAAGGCACCCCAGAGCAGTGTTGCTCTGAGTGCCCCACCTCCACTCTCACCTTATCCCCCACCTGCTTGGCGGCAGCCACCCCACAGCACGACTATGGAACCAGCTTGGGGGCGCGTGGTCTGCACGAGTCCCTGAGCTCTGTGACCTTGGGAAGTGACGTCACATCTCTGGTCCCTGGCTTCTTTCTCTGTAAAAGGATATACTGGCCCCGGTGCCCATCTTGTGGAAGGGCTTTGAGTTGTCAACCTGTCAGTGTGTAAAACACTGAGAAAGTCACCCTGAAATGTCAGCTGTCTATCACCTGATCATCGTCACTGTCATCACAGTCGTCATCACCAATGACCGGCCCCACAGAGGAGCACCTCGACAGGGAGCAGCGCCTGTGTGAGGGGAAGCCTCGGCTCCCTTGCCACAGCTATTGCCTTTTTGAGCCTCAGTTTCCTTGTCTGTGAAATGGGCTGATGGGAGTATCTGTCGTGCTTTGAGGTTAAATGCAAGCCTATGGAGAAAGCACGGCCGCTGGGCCCCGGGAGCTCCTTGCTGGGTGGAGGTGATGGTACCATGATATGGTTAACACAGAGGAAGTCTGCATTTATGTCCAACCTGACAGTCGTCGCCTCCTGGAAGAGGGCGTCACACTTCAGATAAGTGAGGACAAAATCTAACTCTCCCACTGCCTCTCAGGGGTTATGAAAAACAGCAGCCACACCCTCTGTGCTCCCAGCTCTCCGACTGCTGAAGTCGGACCCGGAGCCCACGGCTTGTTGCGGGCAGAGCACGCTAACCAGCGTGAGCGCGAGGCCCGCTGAGCTCAGGGCAAGGGAAGAGCGCATGTGCAGCGCGGCGGCTGGTTTCCCCTGGAGGAGAGGAGTGGGGAGAACGAGAGAGAGAAAACCTAGGAGCGGAGCAGCAGGGGCTGGCCTGCCTGGGGGGCAGGGGGCGCATGTCTGGAGGACTTTCGAACAGAAACAGCCAAGTCAATATTTGGCTATTTGTGCAGCTACAACCTCCCTACCCACGTGACAGCACATCTAGAGCAAACGCCACTCTCTCCACACAGACTCTGAAGATGAGTGATGTCCCCGAGCTTAACACACGGGGCCAAGCAGCGGGCATCTCGGGAACGAGGGGTGAAGAGCGGTGCAGCCCTTGTGAGCAGGACACTGCCGACCAGGCCCCCCGCCGGGCGAGCGGGAACTCGGAAGTGTCTACCAGACGAGCAGGACGACCCACCCCAGGGCCATGGTGCAGGGACAGCTGGATGCCCTCAGAGGTGGGGCTCCAGCCACTTCCTTGCAGGGACGCCCCTGTGCCTTGTGAAGTCACCCTCCTTGTCCAAGTCCCTCTCCACCTTCTCCAGTGGGGACCTGGTGTTCTTCCTGCGTAGTGAAGTCAGCCAAAGTGGTGGCTCACCTGCCCCTCCCCAGGGGCACGGCTCCCCGCGGGGACATGGCTTTACATCACCCAGTGGTACAACCTCCAGCCAGGTGTGTTCCTGTCGTGTCACCAACCCCATCAGGAACCCTGTCCACTCCACCTCCAAGCATGTCTGAAATCCATTCCACCGCAGGAGACCCCCTCCTCCCCTGCTGTCACCATGTCTTCCCTGCCACCGGGAGGGCTCATCCCGACACAGTCCCCCTAAGTCATCTCCCACCTCCCCTACTCCGCAGCCTGGGCAGCCAGCAGGGGCGCGCCCCGGTGCTCTCGCGGATGAGGCCACCGGACGCAGTCCACAGACATCCCAAGGACCCAGGTTCCAGACCCAGGGCCGGAGGAATAAGCAAGATGAAAAACTACATAATAAAAGGTTTTTGAACAATAAAGTAGGAAATGTGATGTCCTTTCTTGTTGTCAAGTCTGAGTGAAGACAAGTCAAACTTGCTCTGGCCCTGCTTACGGGTCTGGTTCTGCCCACCCTCTGTGCCACCTGCTGCCCCCGCTTCTCTCACCTTCCAAGCTCACACCCCACGAGGGCCCTCACAGGAGCCACCTCCTGTCCTGTCCCCTGTGCCATTCAACTGAAGGAGTTTCTTGATCACAGACAGAGGGACTCCTCATGTCTCCTGTGGCTGCCTTCTGGTCCTCTCTCCTGACTTGTCTGAGCACCCTCTGGTCTCCAGACGCCAGCTCCATCTCTGTTCTCTGGCAGGTTTGTGCCCCAGTAGCATGCCAGCCTGGGTGTCCCCGGGACCCTCACTTCCCAAGCCAGGCAGATCCTGCCCAAGGCCATGCTGGAGGGACCGGCCGTGAACAGGCTTGGGTATCACTGAGGACACCACGTCCCTGTGCTCTGCCCCGCACTGCCTCCTCCTCCTGTTACTCGCTCTTGGAGTTTCTTCCTGCCCTGCCACCCTTGCTTCCCAGCTACCCAGGAGGATGCCAAGAGCCTCCCAGGGTGGGGTCCAGGGCAGGCGTCGGCAGAGAGGGAGGACCACTGCGCAGGGACGCTGGCGCACACATGGCAGCTTGGCAGCCACCTTGGACAGATGACCAGCCAACAGCTTGCGCGGCCATAGGAAGTGACACAAACCTAATTGCGCTCACTGTCTCTGCTTCCACTGTCCCTCCCTGGCCCAGTGCTTTCCTCCCGTCCTTGTGGCCACCAGGTCTCCATCCTTACTGCCCCCCATGTTTGTCTGCATCCCCAGAAAGTGGCTTCTTTCAGTGCCATCTGCTGTGCTGTCGCGGACTTTGTATTACCCCAGGACCCCATCTCCTGCAGAAAAGGGTCCAGAAGGCGGATGGTTCATTCCTCCTCCTGCTCTGCTCTGTCCCAGCGCCACTCCCCCGACGGGCACTAAGGCCCTTTTAGGGAGGGAGGCGGAGACATGTTGGAAGCCAGCAGGATCTTGGGCTGTCTCCACCGAGAGCTGGCATCCCCCGCATGAAAGGCTACAGATTTCGATAATCTCACACTCAGAGTCTCTGCCCCTTCCTTGTCCTGTTGCGCGTCCCTTCATTCTAGCGGGTTGGCGTCTCTCCAGATTGGCACCTGCCCGTCCTGGCATCCAGAGCAGCAGTGGGCTGCACATGCCTGGCCCCGGATTCTTTTACGGCCAGCTCCCATCTCAACGCCATGTGGCTATAGTGCTTCTCAACATTCCGCCGCCTTAAAGACCAGGGCAGAAGGGCAGGAGGTCTGGGTCCTGCTTCCCAGCCTTCCCTTTGACCTTGAAAAGGTCAGGGCACCATGCTTGGCTAGCCATCTTTGTGACCTGTGAGATGAGCAGCCTCACTCAGAATCCCATTAACATTTCTGGGCTGTGTAGCTCGGAGTCCCTGTCTGGTCAGAAGGACCTTTGGGGACAACACTGAGGGAATGTTGGTGGCATTTTAAAGTTGCCTGGTAAAAGCTAAGGACCCCTGTGCTCAACCGCTCTGTATCATAGGCTCCGAAGCCATCGGACTCCAGGAGATGACTTTCCCCAAGTCCACTCTGTTCTAAGGAGACAGCTGCCCACGAGGACAGACCCCTGCTTAGAGAGTCACTAAATACCCACGTCAGGCGGTGGCAGCCAGAGGCTCTGTGGGCTGCACCGAGCTGCCCGCCTCACTCGGTTCAGCCACAAAGAGTGAGGAAATGCTGCTCTAAGTGTCAAAGAAATTAAAAATGCAAGTTTCCCAACATAGGGGACTAACATTACCCAGTCATTCAACATCAGGCGGTGAGCCTCCGTGAATCGGGCTGTGGGGACCCTCCTTCTCATGCATTACTATCGACCGATGCTGTGTTGTGCCTCGTGCCAGTCGGACGGACAAAAGAGATGTGGAGAGCAGCCCCTCGGGGGATTTTCCCTGTATTTTTATCTTATTTAACCTACATTATGTACTTAGGTTCGACAGACTTAGGTTCAGTCCTTCGTGGGTATTTATAAGAGCAAAAAACTGTAAAGAAATAGGCTCAGGTGTTAAGAGGCCGAGCAGAGACCATACCCAGGTTCACAAGCCAGGACTGGGGCGGGGGGCTACCGGAAATAAATAGACAAAATAAATAAAAGTGCTTCCTTCCCTTCTTCTTTCCTTAAGAAGAATGTTTCCTCCTCCTTTCTCTTCCTCCCTTTTAAAAACAGAAGTTAAATAAAGTTGGTGCGCCATGGAAGGGATACTGCACCTCTCCAAAGAGAAAAAAGGAAGTTCTCTAAAAAGTGCGCAGGACTCCAAAATGTGTAGAATAATGTGGATGACAGTTTCATATGTGAGAAATGAGGACAAATCAGAACATGCATTTGTATTCACCTCTCTGTAAATTGTGGAGCTTCATCCCACTATCTCAGCGCTCACCTCCGTGAGGACAGTGGCAGCAGGGGGACAGGTGCAGGGAGCAGAATTCTCACCATATGCATGATGTGTGATGTATTATGAGCTCATATATATATATATATATATATATATATATATATATATGAGACATATAATATTAAGCTGAAAAGGACCTCAGCAAAGTTTATATATGCTTGTTTTGCGCTACTATGCTACATATATTTATTTTACATAAACCATTTTACACATAATGTGTGTATAAATTTTACTGAGGTATAATTTACCTACCATAAAACTCACCCATGTCACATGCAAGCCAGTGAAGCTCAGACAGTCCGCTCCGCCTGGCAGTGTTGCCACCCCTGCAAGCCCACTTCAGAACGCTGCAACAATCCAGCAAGATTCCAGGGGCAGCGGGCTCAGGGGTGGCTGGGGTAATAATGTGGGTCCAGGGAGGTGAGCCGATCCAGCATTAGTTTTTAGTGACAGGATGCTGGTTTTCCACTGTGGGGGAAAGGATCCTCCCAAGACAACTGGAAAACAAGACAACAGGCCCCAAATGGAGTGGGTTTTTTTAGTAAACTCCATCATCAAATTGAGACTTAACTGCAGAGATGGCTCTCCTGGAAAGGTGGTCAAACTAGTCAATCAGGAGCTGCCATCAGCACCAGGAACCAGTCAGAAACCACCCATCAGGACCAGGAACCAATCAGAAACAAACCCATCAGCACCAGGAACCAATCAGGAACCACCCATCAGGACCAGGAACCAATCAGAAACAAACCCGTCAGCACCAGGAACCAATCAGCAACAAACCCATCGACACCAGGAACCAATCAGGAATTGTTCATCAGCACCAGGAACCAATCAGAAACATCCATCAGCACCAGGACCCAATCAGGAACCATCCATCAGCATAGTGGGGGCACAGGCGGGTTATTGTGAGAAAATCACCTCCCTGGGGTCCATTTACAGTTGGGCTCCAGCCCCAGCAATGACATTTGCCTCTTCTGCATGTGTGGTGCTCACCAAAACAGGGAACAGATTTTCCAGGTCTGACTTGCCAGACTCAACAAAACCCTCTTCGAGTTCATTCATGCTGCAGCCTGCGCCCCGACTTCCTCCTTTCCAGTGTTGCCTCTGTCCCTCTGCAGGGTCAGGTCATGAGTGGATAGACATTTGGGTTGTCTCAAGTTTTTGCCTAGTTTGAAAAAATGCTGCTATGAAATTTCACGCACTAGTGTTTATATGTGTGTATGTCTTTTACACTATATGAATATAGAACTTCTGCAAAAAAATTTTTAAAGGAAAACTGTAGGCAGGAAGAGAGAAGAGAAAGAAACATTCGTATTTATTTTATTTAGTTGTTCTTCTTGGTTGTTCCCACCAGCCCCAGGATGTGAACCTGAGACCTTGGCATCTGTGCTTTGCACCCGACTTCTACTCCACCAGGGTTCACTGCCAAAAATTTTAATATTGCAAACAAGTAGTTAAATAGTGCTTGCAACCAATCTTACAGGAAAGGTAGTGGCAAAATAGCGTGTGTGTGCACATTCACAAAGAATGATTTGCTTCTGTTAAATAATGAAATAAGTATATAAAAAAGATTAGAAAGCTAAAATGTTAACTGTGTTGTCGCTGGGTGATGGGATGGTAGATAATTTATATGTTTGTGTGTTTTTCTGTATTTCGATGAATTTTTTCTGCTGTGAATATAAATTACTTTTGTCATCGGGAAAAACACACAATGTTATTAGAAGGGAAAAAAGCTTTCCCATTCAATTTCTCCAGCGTCTTTACCTCTCTGTTAGAGAAAGATATCCTCCCTATAGGTCACAAATGGGGGAAGGGAGGGAGGGCGCAGCCTGCCCCCACTTCTCTGCAGCTCCCCAATAAATACCAATCAGTTTCAGAGGCCTGAGATCGGTCTCCATGGCAACCGCAGGGCCCTGGCCCTGGAAATGCCGGGCCCAGCATGGACAGGCTCCAGCAGCAGACTGCCCACCCAGGCCGCCCCAGGTAGGTGAAGAATGAGGGCACTCAGCTGGGTGGGTGGGATCAGGCTTCCGAAGACTTGAAGAGACAGACATCGCTCTGAAGGCTGGAGCCGTGAAAGTCCTAACTGATCATCCCGATTGTGAGGTTTCTAAATGCCATTTCTATTTATACAGCTGCAAACAGATGTCGTGGCTTAGTGTTTTTAAAAACTGCATGGAAGGACTAGGAGAGCTAGGACGGGGAAGGGTGCCAGCTCCAGGGGCCTCTACCCAGAGCCTTGGACTCCTGGTAAGTGAAATTTAAGGGGTCCCCCTCACCCGAGGGGATATGTCTGATTCCCACTAGTCTGGGCTTCTGTTTCTTAGCATGGCTGACATTTGGGGCTGGATAAGTCTGTCATGAGGGCTGTCGGTGGCATCTACTCTTGTTTATGACATCCAAACACATCTCCCCACGCCCCCTGTGGGCAGGACACCCCGGCTGGACCCACTGCCTAGACAGTGCTTGGCTCTGAGGGCTCGACGGCTGTGTGCGTGTGCTTGTTTTCAGTCTCCTCCTTTTTAATTTCAATGACAGTAAAAATAAATGGCTGTAACCCCCATACGCAAAAGCTGCTGGGGGTCTTCATAAGGAGGAGTATAAAGGAGTCGCAAGACCAAAACGTTTGCGAACTCCTAAGTCAGAGCAGAAAGGCAGGGCGCACTGCGACATCAGACAAAGCCGAGAGTGGAGGAAAACTCTGTGGAAGATCTTTCTGGAAGGTAGAGCAAGCGATGGAGTATAAAAATAAGTACATTTTCAGAGTCTTCTAACAGGAGTGTCGTCACTGTGACATTTTAACTGCAAAATGTTCTCTAGGCCCTTTGAGGTGGAAAAAAACAAGGCTCGAAAAAACAACTGTATTAATACTTTCAGTGGAAGCAGGACGACCTTCCTACAATGCTGTTTGTTTGGGGCTTTGCTGACACCCAGGCTTGCGCCTTCTCTAGCCCCATGCTGGCCGCCCCGCCTGGCCCCCCAAGGGCCCATCTGCTTGCCTCTCCGAGGGTGTCAGGCGCTGCACCAGCAGTGTGAGGGCGAGCTGGGGGACAGCGCACTTCTGCATTGTTTGCGGGGAAAGGAAGGAGAGTGTCTGAAGCTCATTTGAAATGTAACTGCAATTTTGAGATTATCAGTGGATATCAATTACCCACGCCAAAACACGGAAGACGATTGTCAACCAGAAGCATTTTTTTTTTTTAGCATCTCACCAACATCCCTGGCTGAAAGTAAATAGATGCAAGTCCCATTTCCTCTAGCTTTACCGCCGCTCCTCCCATCATTTGATTTCCCCTCTTTAAATTCCTCTCTGATCGCCCCTTCATATAACACAGATGCTGCCCCATCTCGAACCGAGGTGAACGAATGGCCCACTCCCCCGCCCAGCGTGCCTTGAAGAGGCAGGTGGCAACCGCCCCCAGGTTTCAGGTAGAAGTTAAATCCACTTTCCCCCACCCTGATCACATGGCCAGCTGGTGGTCAGGCCAAGACCAAGACACTTCCTGCCCGCCTGCCCGAGTCTGGCTGGAGGAGGCAGGCACAGAAGCTGATGCGAAGAGGTGGGAGGGATGTGTTGGGGACACATCTTTAAGATAAAGAGATGAGTCTTGCTCTTTTCAACATTCATTTCTAGAAACTACCTCCCCCTAGTCCCCATATCAAAGAAGGTGAACTTTCTTAATTCCTATCATAACGACAGTCATTGAGATGACAGAAAACGCAAGAAGTTGATAGTGTGTCCCCAGTAAGAGAAGACTGACCAGTTCCAGGCTGGGCGGTAAAAAGCAGACCAGCTTAAAGCCCCATCCTGAGCTCAGCCACTTCTCTACAGCCTCATCTGTTTTCTGGGTTATAAATAATTCAGTTTTCTTTTTTCTTAAATATCACAAAACCAAGCTGGAATCTTTATGTGAAGGATTCCTCTGCGTCCCTTTCTCCCTCCTCCCCTCCCTCCCGAGCCAGCCCAGCCAACTCCCAGGAGAAGGACCCCTCAAGCCTTAACATTTATTCTTTGACATTTCAGACTATTTGGTAGGCAGAGCTGCCTTCTCCAGATCAAAGTTGGGAAATCTTGCAAAAACTCCCGCTTGGCCCTGTCCACCTGTGACAGAGAAGGGCCATTAACCCCCTAGCGTCCACGCCCGTCTTCAGCGGGAGCAGAGCACAGCCCCGCCCGAAAGGGCCACCCCGCTGCCTCCAGTCCCGCTCCCAGCACTTCCGAGGGGACAAAGGCCAACACTTGCCAGGTGATGCAGGACTCTCAACAGGCAGAGATGCCCAGGAGCCAAGGGACTTCCCCCACTAGGAGGCAAGAGTCGCTGACGAAGATGGGCACCAGGGCAGTGTCAGGTGAGGCTATGGGAGGAGCAGCGGGCTGAGAGCCGTGTGTGTAACAAAGAAAGGTGAACTTACCCACGTGACCATGCTAGTGAGGTGCTGAGGCTGGGCTCCAGGTCGTCATGTCTGTCCGCCGCCGCCAGGCCATGTCCCCTGCAGCCTGGGAGGTGGCCGGGCTCAGTGCTGACGCCTTAAGCTCTTTAACGTAAGCGACTTACCACCTTCTTCTGAGACAGCGCCGCGAACGTTTCCACTCTGCTCGCGCCTACCTGTCAGCACCCTGGATTTCTGCCTCCGCCCTCAGCAGGGGGCAGGAGCGGGGCACTGGGCGGCGGCCAGGCTGTGGTGGCCCTAAGAAGGTGGGTTGATGAACACGGACTGCCCCGTTCTCCTGCAAATGCCCCGACCAGCCCCGCCGAGGGCCCCCTGAAGTGTGTGGTAGCAGGTGCTGAGAGAAGAGTGTTCTGTGCTCAGTTAGGTGTGGACGTGAGGGTGAAAAGTTGTCTGAAAAGGAGGCCGTCTCAGAGCCTCTGATGTCCCAAAGAGCATCACGAATCTACAAGAAGGGACACCACGCGCCATCCTCCAAGGTTATTTGATGGGCTCTAAGCGCCCAAGCAGAAGCATTGCCATGGCCGGTGCAGACAGGACACTCGGTCCTGACATCGGTCTGATAACTGGAGTCAGGAGAAGGGTTCTCTGCCAGCTGGGGCTTTAACGTGAAAGAGAACCACCTTGCAGAAGCGAAGCTTTGCCTCGATTGCTGAAGGACAATAGCGGGTCAAGTGACTGAGCCTCTGAATGACCACGACGCCCTCCTAAAACGTGCCGCTCTTCTTCACGACCAGACTGGCCACATGGCATCAGAGGTGCCTGTCCTGTAGCAAGAAGAGCTGCGATGACAGGCAGAAAGATTGAACTGATCCGTGAGCTCTTCAAACATGGACTCAGAACTTCAGTCTCCCAAGAGGGACATTCCCAAACAGCATCCACACTCAGAGGGACTTCTCTGCCCCCACCGACTGTGGGAAGAACAGGCCACCTCACACCTGTCCTCCCTGATGAGCTGGGCTCCAGTCCAGAGTGGCAGCCAGTCACGGGTCCCGGCTATGACCTCGTAGACACGTTGAACTTTCAGAGACTAATGCTCGTGACAAAAGTGGCCTTGGGTCGGCCTCTCCGGTGCTGTCTCGTGAGTTTTCTGTCGGAATTAACAGCCAGGGGGTGCTGGCACTTGGCTTGCGTCTAGCACACAGGCAGGGCTCAGCATTTTCCTCTCCCCATGGCTGTTTGCAGGAGGGCCCTCCAAGAGGCACCTGGAAGGTTGCCTGCGGAGGCACAGACTTCAGGACCTTGACTTTGGTAGGAGGAGGCAAGTCTTAGACACTGATCAGTGCTGAGGAAGCCACCGTGGGTCTTGAGGTCTCCTGTGTCATGGACTCTAAACCTTCTCAGCCAGTCCCTCAAGAACCTAACTTTGGGAACATTTCCCTCGGCCTGTGCAGTGACAAGAACCGTGTCCCAGGCATCTGTAGACAGATGCCATTTCTCCAAGAAGACCCTCCCTCCAGCCCCCCCACACCCTGTCTTTCCCTGAGACGTCCATGGGGGGCTCAGGATGGCGTGGCCTTTGGTCAAAGTCTGGTGTCTGTCGGAGAATATCACGATGTCATTAAAAAAAATAAAAATCACAAGGTCCCAAACAGACCGCAGCCAGCGCCGCTTCCAAGTGAAGTGGCATTTCAGAGCTCTGTCCGAGAAGGCTCGCCAGGCCGCAACTGACATCCGTGAATTCACTTGACCGAGGACAGAACCTTGCCTGTGCTGCGCGAAGTGGGCTGGGAACAAGGTGGTGGGGGGCGTGTGTCTTTTTAAGGGAAACAGGCCAGTGGCTCCAGAGGCTCCGAAGGCAGAGTCAGGCTCAGTTTACCACTGTGGGACGGCATAAGGGCAGCAGGAAGCAGGAGAGCTGCAGCGAGCGGCTCGCTGTCACGGCCAGCCACCAGGCCGCTGGCCTTCCTTGAGTCAGGCTGTGGGGGCTTCCCGAGCGGACGCGATGCTCGTCCCTCGGACTTGGTCAGCAGTCAAAGAGGCTGGACACCCTACCTTGGGACAGCCTCACTCCTTGGTCTTCAAACCTTCTGCAGAGCCAATGGGGAGTTCTGTCCCAACCCCGCAAACTCTCAGCCATCCCTCGATGTGGCTTTCGGACGGGGCGGGCAGGGAGAACGGCTGTGTCTTAGCCTCTCAGGATAGCCAAGCTGCATTTCTCCCCCATCACGCTCATGCTCCCTCTCCAGCCAGAACAAAGTCAAGTCCATGTACATCACAGAGGCCTTGGCGCCGGGGTTGGGAAAACCCTTGCGCCTGAGCAAGGCTGCCTCTGTGTTCCAGGCTGGGGTCTCTCTCGCCCGAGCCCTGGATGGGGTCTCTACAGCTCTGGCTCTCTTCTCTGGGGACTTGGCAGCCCTGCCTTTCCCCTCTACCCAGAGATTTCCAGACCCTTCTCAAGTTGGGCCTGCGTGGACCTGGTCTTGCCTTGGGCAGTAGGCCCCGGATAGACTCTCAGCCATCAGCCTCCTCCGTGTTCCTGTGGGAAGCCAGCTTCTCAGAGACCCTCCTGCTGGCCGTGCCCCTCTCTCGGGAGCCAAGCACACTCGTTTCTAGGGAACCTGACAGTATCTCCACTCCGGAGCCCGCAGAACTCCCAGCAACGACTTCGCCTCCACCTGAAAGGCCGGCGTGGTAGGGCAGGAAGATGTACGCTCAGGGATGGCATGATGGGGGGCAAAGTCCTGGAGGGGATGGAGGGCAGCGGTCTCAGACCTTCTCCCCATGGAAGCCCATCTGCAAGCAGAGTTCCTCTCCAAGGGAAAGGGGGGGCTCCTTTAGCAAAGCTTCCCCACAAGCAGGAGGGACTGGGATGCAAACCCTGCTGGCTTGTCTTCGAATCCCGGTGGGAGGTCGGAGCCGCCCAGGAGGGCAGACCCTTCTCTCTCCTAACAGGCCTCCTTCAACTGGTTCTGGGGCCCAGTGGGACGGAAGGCGGGACTGTTCGGCTCCGAGTGGAGGTTTTCCTGGGCGGTGGACAAGCAGGCACGGCAACAGGATTCTCTGGGCAAAAGGCAGAAACCACATTCTCCCAGAAAACAGGGGGGCTGCGGGCAGCTTCTAGAGTGTAAAGCAGTGCAGAGCGGGGATGTGGGGGCGCGCAGGGCCGCACAGGGGATGCCGGACTGCTGGACCATCACCTGCACCCCAGGGTGACCGCGGTGGCCCCTCCCTGCCTGCTGCCCCCGCCTGTCACTGAGAGCACTGTCCACCACCGTCTGCCCTCCCTCGAGGCTGCCTTCCTGCCATCTCCCTCCCGGTGGCTCCAGCAGAGCCGGGGAAATCAGCACGTGTGATGGACCGGGGCAGGGTGCCTGCTACCCGGCTGGAGCCTGGCGCTCTCCCAAGAGCTGCGCGACGGGGGCTCCTGGCTCCCCTCGGCCTACCTGCTGCACAGACACCTGGGCCGGACGGACCTGCGCTGACGTTGCCTCTGTGCTGGGGAGGAGCAGGGGTGTGGCTGCCGGGAGCTGGGCAGCAGAAAGGATTCCTGACCAGAGGGGAGAGGGGCAGCCCCGAGCTGCCTTCTTGGTTTCCAAATGGAACCTGCGTGGCCGGTGGTCTCCTCGTGAGCCGCACGAGGCCGAGCACCGAGAATGGCTTCGGAAAGCTCGGACCGCCCAGGCCAGTCTGGCCAGGATGTTCCTTCCATGACCTCGCTATCTGAGTTGGCCCTGGGAGGCCTCACTGCCGTCCCGAAGGACAGACAGGTCCCTTCCAAGTCGTCCCAGCAAGAAAGTGTCACCATGGGGAGTCTCAGGCCTGCACTCCAGGACCCACCTGAGACCCGACACCACTTTCGGGAACTACTGGATTGTGTCCGGGCCTCCGAGATCACCTGGCAGCGCCCAGGACCCCTGAATCACCTGTTCCTCTCGGGAGGGGGCCTCTGCAGAGGGGTGGCCGGGCCGCAAGCACTCGCAGGCCGAGGAGACCCGCATCGGTCCTGGTTCTGCTGTCCTGCGCGGTGCGCACCAGGCCGGTGACCAGATCCCTCGGGGCCCACCCTCCTCGAGAAAACGTACCTGACTCCGAGGAGATGCTTTCTGGGCTCAATGTCAGGTTACACGAATGCTCCTCGCCTACTGGAGCCTTGCGAGCTGTTTCGGGACCTGGCCAGAGCACGTCCAGGGCGACCCACTGGTCCGGCACCATCAAGGGCACAGCCAGGCCCCACTCTCCAAGCGTCAGGAAACAGGGCTCAGAACCAGCGCCCCTCGCCACACCCTCCAGAATGAGCACCGGGACACCTGGGCTCGTGGCCAGGTCCGCTGTGACGCCCTTGAGCTAGAGCCTGAGGACCACGTGTCGCGTGGGCTGTGCAGGCTGTGGGTGACGCGCGGGACCTGGAGCGCTGGGCGGGGTCTGTGGCCTCGTGACCCTGCATGAAGCCCGTCCGGGCCCAGCTGCCATCCTTCCGGGCCGAGCGCCACTCCCAGCTCTGCCAGCCCAGTGGCCCTCACTGTTGGACTGAACGCCACGGGACTTCGGGGCCCAGCAGGAAACATGGAACAGAGCTCCGGACACTAGTCACGTTCTCTCGCCTCAGCCGGGGCCTCACTCACCAGGTACTTTCCCGTCTTTCCCAGCCGTCGGCCATCTCTGCTGTGGTCTCTTCCAACCTCCTCGACTCTTCTCACTCGCAGCTCAGGCCCTGACCTTACACTTTGTAGGCCAAATGGACAAGACATTGGAGGCCACTGGACAAGAACTTCCTCACTCCCTGGCCCCGCAATGTCTGAGCTCCACCCACACCCCCATCTTTCCTGCGACTTGAGAGGAGCTTCCCTTCTTCTGGCCGATGCCCTTCCCACTAAACTCCCTCCCTTCCCTCTTCTCAGAGGCCACGTCTAGTCATCTCGCCTCCCTGCATTGACAGACTCTTCCAGGACAGGAGGAAGCCTCAATCTCTCCCCTAATACAATTCTCCCTGCAGCCCAGGCATCCCCAGTCCGGAGGACTGGCCCCGTGCTGGGCCAGCTGCGTTCCGACGCTGGAACTAGTGAGGACGGGGAATGCAGACGGCGGGCAGGCCTGTGCCCAGGCTGCCTCCAGGGAGGTCTCCCAGCCGGGCTGGGGCCTGGCGGCGGGAGTCAAAGCAGACGGGCGTGGGAGAGTAAGAGTGCAGGTAGGGAAGACCACACCCACCTTGCCCGATCCACTCCCTGTTGCACCCTTAGCTCACTCTTCCTTCGGCATCATTCTTTCCTCGGTAAGCAAAGTTCCAACACAGCCTGCTGAGGCCCAGGGCAGGGTCCGCACGCACGCGGGAACCCGCCCCGTCCTGGCCTCCAAATCTGCATGCACGGTCCCTGCCCCCCTAAAGGGAAGAGTGCTCATGACAGAGCACGTCGACCCTTCCAGCTGCCTCGGGGCCCAGAACAGGGGAGTCAGACGGGCCCAGAGCATTGAACACTGTCGTTTCCGAGAACTGCAGCTTCTCTGCACCCCCGTCAGGCAGCATGAGATGCCCTGAGAGCTGGGCCCACCCCGTGTCTGTGTCTGTGGTGGCTGTGGCTGGGGTGTCTCTGAATGGTGGTCAGCTGGTTGACCTGGAAGCCCAGAACCCCATCTTCCTCTGGGCAATGTCACTTCCCAACAGCCACATGGAAGACACGAAACCACTGCGTCCGAGGGAGAATCCGCCTGCTTGCTGTCTCCGGAAGTGAAGGGTCCCCCCACCTCATTCCCAGGCCCTCTGAGACACCGGCTCTAAGGACAGGATCCCTGTCCAGCTTGGGACTCGACCCCCAGCCACCAAGGAGACCTCAGGGGCCTGAATCCGTTCTGGAGGAGTCAGGTTTGAGCCTGGCTTCTGCCTCTCATGCTGAGACACCTCCAGTGAAGCAGCCCAGCTCTCTGGATCTCTAATTCCTTGTCAATGAGACGAGGAAAGACTTTACTGTCTGAACTTGACCTATGTGGTGGGCTCAGGAAGGCAGCTGATGAGACACTGCAAATAGGACCGGGCTAAGAAACTCCTTTAAAAGAGTAGAAAGTGGGGGAGGGGGGGGAGGTAGCCTAACACGTCTCTATCTTTCAGATTCTTTGCACAACTGCCAAATAAGAAGTCTGATTCAGCCATTTCATTAGAAAATAAAGTGTTTATTAAGAAACTATACACTGAACACTCCTATAAGTCTCTGTGGAAACACGTCCCATCGTCATGACACAAGGTGAGGAAAATGGCAGAATGCAGATGCTGGAATGGAGGGAGCGGGGGGCTGGAATGAGGCCATGATTTACAATATTAAAAACATCAACCTCAGGCTTACTCCGCAGAGCCACACTCAGGAGGAGGCCGGCCCATGGGCGGGCAGGGCCCCATGAGGACCAGCCTGGCGTGAGGCCAAGGAGTGCAGGGAGGGAGGTGGAAGGAGCTAGCTAGACACACCTGAGGCCCCAGGGAGACCCTGACACTGGACACTCGGGCCTGGGAGACCACCCCAGACACAGGGCACGCTTTGCGGAGGCTCCTGCGGGATCAGGCTGGGAAGCCGACACAAAGGCCCACAGACCCCAGAACGAGGAAGGAACCCTCAGCAGGAATGTGAACTCCCACAGCAACCGGCCAAAGGCAGAGAATCTGGCGTCTATGGCTCGCGGTGCGTCCCCACCCCACACTGAGTGAGCTGCCACCACCACCGTTTCCTCCGAAGAGCTCCCCGCGACAGGCTCCTGCCCTAAGCTCTCTCCCGCTGGAGGGGACCACCTGACTTTTCCACAATGGAGGCACCATGGCTGGGGACACTGGGCCCAGCCCAGGTCCACTCAGTCACCCTGAAAGCACATCTGGGAGATGCGGGCCTGCCTCTGTGCTGGCCGGGCAGAGCGGGGGACGCTCACCTCCTTCCTTCTCCCCAGGGGGTGGAGTTGAAAATGGGGAAACCAGCCCCTCTCAGGGAGAGGGTGGCCATGGAGTAAGGCATGAGTCAAGCAAGCAAATAAACACACATGGACCAGAGAACGAGAACGCCTGCACTGCTGCCATGAGGGGCGGAGGTGGCCAGTGGCGCTTATCTTCCCCTTCAGTTCCTCTTGGCCTTGAAATGGTGATTCCACGGGGCTTCGAGATTCTCAGTCAAGAGTGAGTGGGAAGTGGGGGAAGGAAGCCCATCCCAGGATCGTGGGCGAGCACGAAGGGCCTTGGTCCCTGAGTCCCTTGGTCCCTTGTGGTCCTAGTAGGGTGGCCAGTTCCCGGGCAAGACCTCCCACAGCCAGAGCTCGTCGGAACTGCAGCTTCTGGGGGTGTCCTCTCCAAGGGGCGGTCTAATAGCGCTCACTGTGAGCCGGTCCGGGGGCAGGGGGGGTCCAAAAAAAGTCTGGTTTCCACCACCAAAAAGCATATAAAAACGACTGGTTTCCATTCCTTCCTCTGAGACCTAGCCTGGCTCCCGCCTCTCACCACGCCGTGTCCACCTCTGCTGGGAGGCCCGTCCCTGCTAGAGGCCGCAGGGCGACGGGTGGCTAAGAGGAGGCCCAGGGAGGCCCCGCGCGTCCACGCAGGGAAAGGGAGGCCGGAGCAGGGACGGACGGACTTCAGGCTTTCTCGTGGTGGGTGGGGTGGGGGCGTTTTGGAAAAGCAAGTGGAAAGCTAGTGTGTTTTAAAGGTGGGTCCTGGTTTTAATGCTCTTTGTGGACTCGAGAGATGGAGGCCGGAGCTGCCCCGGAGGCCAGAGGAAAAGGAGCACAGTGACAACCAGAGGGAGAGGGCGACCCTGCTGTGGTGGGTGGGGGGCACCGGCCACTCATGCAGTCTCTACTTAGTACCCCCGGATCCAAAGAGAACCAGGCCTAGAGCTCCCCACCTCTCCGAGGGCCCAGCCTACCGGGGTGACATCAAAACAAGGAGGCTTAAAAGGAGTTTTAAAAGCCATGACGTCCTTTGCTGAAATAAACACTGACATCCTCAACATAGATGCCATGGTTAAGAGGCTTGGAATGTCCGGGAAGGCTTATTGGATTCAACATAATTTCTCTGAAACCTATAAAAAAACAAAAACAAAAAAACAGAAAAACAGAAAAAAGCAAAATAAAGTAAAAACCAAAAAACCCCAAAGAGCAAAACTAGGAGGGGAAACAGAGAGGGAGCTGGAAAGGGGGCAAGAACAGGAGGGGAGCTAGCGTTCAGAGCTCTTAGGAGCGGCCAGAGGCACCGTCTGCTGCAGGACGGGGGCGGGCAGAGAGACTAGAACCTGCCCGCTGTCCCTCCCCGCTGTCCGCGGCCTCTGTCCATGAGTAGGAAGCAGGGCACTAGGTCCAGTGGTCTCACAGCACAGGACCAGCCTTGTCTAAGTGGGGGAGACCTAAGGATGCGCTGAGAGTGGGTGGGAGAGGGTCCTGGGGCTGAAAGGGCGGGAAAACCAGGCGGCTGCTTCTCATCCCAGGAGACGGGCTGACAGGGACGCCTTGGGACCTGGGACCCAGGAGGAGTCACAATGCTCCCCAGTCTATCGCCAGCTCTCCCTCATGGATCTTTCCTTCTATTCACCAGGTCAGGGAAGGTTTCGGAAAGGGTGCTCATCTCTGGGCCTTCTCAAAATCTCACATCTTACGGGGAGTAGAAGCGCCCTGGAGGAGTGACATGGGGTGACATGGCTGTTCACACAGCCAGGAGGGCACTCTAGGACCGTCCGGCTCCTGTTCGGACCCACAGCCCCGGATGGAGAGCAGACAGGAGTGTCCCTGATCAACCCTCCAGCAGGAGGTTTCAACTGACCCCAGGGGACAACGCTGTCCAGCAAAGCCCTTCTGTCAAGAGCATGTGCTTCTTTGCGGTGGGTGCAGAGGCGAGGGGGGCAGGTTATCTCTGCATGAGACTGCGGGCACCTGGAGGGCACAAGGCAGCTGGGGTGGGGGACACGGTGGGCGGGGACTTTCTCGCCTTCCTGGTCATCTCGGGTGTTGGGAGTGGGGTGAAGGGAAGAAGGGCCTCCCTTGTCTGCGGCACATTCAGAGGGAGGCTCGGTCTCCAGAGCAGACGTTTCTGGGATGTGTCCCTGTGCTCCTATGGGACAAGGGCTCGCTGGAGTCACAGGTGGAAGGGAAGGAGCCTGTGACCGGACAGCCAGCGGGACAGGTCTGTGACATCACTGGCTCCCTCCAGGCCAGAGTCCTCTTCTGGCGCACCCCTCACCAGGGCCCTGGAGGCACCCTCCCTGGAGACGCCTCCATACTCCTGCACTAGGGCTTCAGCACCAGTCGCTCTGGGCTGCAGGGAGACTTAATGAGGTCTTTAAGCATCAGAGCGGTTGGGGCAAAGGGTCTGATCTGCATACAAAGACGGCAAAGGAGTAACTCACCATGTGACCTTGGGTAAGCCACTTCCCCACTCTGGGCCTCGGGCTCCTCATATACATAGTGAGTTGATGGGACTAGATGTTCTCTAGTATCCTTCAAGTTTAATATCCCATGATTGTCTACGTTTGAAAAGACCCCTGGCAGGAGAGGCAGACACGGGGAATTAATGATCAGCACCGAACCCCGCGTGCGGACACACGGGGCGTCTCTAGCTTCAGCACAGGGGCGGACACAGCTGACTGTGGGAGCCCCTGGTCCGGTCTACACCAACATCCAGGGGCACTGCCCTGAGGCAGCACAGAGGCGTGCAAGACAGGCGCACGGGGTCCCGGAGGAGGGTCACGAACTGCGTGTACCCCGTCCCTAACACGCCTGCCCAGCCGCGTCGGGCCAGCGCCCGACACCCCGCCACCGCGGCTCTGGAGGCTCGCCCGGCTCTCGAAGGCGACGCTCGTGACCTTGGCGGTGATCCCGCAGGTCCCAAGACCCTGGTTCCAGAGCCCTGCTCTCCGGAGAAGGAATGCGGCCCCCCTCCTGCAGGAGGACAAGCTGGTGGGGAAGTGAGTGGAGACAGCGGGGGCGCTGGGCCCCTTCAAGCCTTCCTGCCTTCGTAGGGCGTAAACAGAACAGCGAAGCGGTGGGTTCCGGGGACCCGAGGGCCACACGGCCCCCCCCCGAGGAGACAGACAGCGTTAGGGCTCCTGAAGGCGGAGTCTCCTTTGGAGACCAGGCCGCACGGTGGGCCTGGAGGCTCCACGTCGGATCCATTAAAGGCCGGGCCGAGCTGCGCCTCTGCCAAGGTCCCCCAAGCTGCCTCGTGAACATGAGCCTTTTCCCACATGAGCCGGGATCTGAGTTTGTTTTCTCTGGAACTCTTTCCCGGGTGGAGCCTGTCCAAGATTTGAAAGGCTGAAGCTTGATAGCACAAGAGGCAGCGCTCCAAACCCTCCTCCTCCCCTGCCTCGAGCGACCAGTGCAGGAAGGAGTAGGTGTCTGCGGGGCAAGCCAGGGGCGACCAGCACCACCGAGGACACCACCGGGAAAGGGACAGATGGGCCGGGGGATGGCCCCGAGGGCCAATGCGCCTCCCGAGATGCCTCGCCCACCAGGGGCCCACGGAGCCCCCACCGAGCTTTCCCTCCATCTGTCCACAGCTTCTCCCAAAGTCTTCCGCGCGAAGTTACTTGGGGGCCCTCTAATTCAGAACAGCCGGATCTTAGGGGACTGTCTAGGTCTGCGCTTCCTGAGAAACGAGCCAGAGAAACTCTGGGATCATTTGGGGAAGCGGAGGGGAGACGGAGGCAAGAGGCCGGGGAGAGGGCAGCTGAGAGGTTCTGGGGCCTCTACCTCTGAGTCAAAGCCGGTCAGCTCTGCAAGGACACGCCCTTTCATGCCCATTGCAGCAATACCAGGGGCGGCTCTCCGGCACATCCCAATCATCACCCCTTTCAGCCGGTCCCACTCCCACTCCAGCCTGGGGCGTCCAGAGACACCAGCTTTCTAGAACCTTCCGAGACTTTCCCTACATCTCAAGATGTCCCTTTTCCTCCCCATTCTCCCTTTGTCATCTGAATCATGACGTGATGAGCTCAGTTCCTCACGCGGTTTAGGGTATGGCCTCGAGAGAAGGCCCCATGCCAAAAGGAGGGCTGTCAGAGCGCTCTCAAGCACTTTCTCTGCCGGCGTCCGTCGGTGTCTCAGAAGTGGCCGCCACTCCCTCAGCCCTGGGGCAAGCAGGCACTTCAGACCCCAACCCCGGCGGGGCTGGCAATGTGCCCCCAGTGCTGAGGCCACACATGCCCTACAGGGAGGGAGTCACAGGGCAGCTCAGAGCTGGTCCAAAGATGGGGCAGGACGGGGCAGGATGGGTGCCGGGCGAGAGGATGGATGCCAGGCGCGGGGGCCGCCTGCCCAGCCCGGCAGGGGCGCCTCCACACGGCCTCCCCAGCTCTCACCAAGGCCTAAGGAGCAGAGACGGGTTGAGCCCGCGGCCAATGGGCCCAAGCTGAAGATCAGTCCTCCAGTCGGGCGTGTGCTGACCGCCTGGCAGGCAAAGCCGGTGACCGCGGTCTCAGCCACAATTAACTAGGGGCCCCAATGTCCCGCAGACAGCGGTATCATTAGCTCTACTGTCCACGTGGGGAAACTCAGGCTTGGTATCAAAGAGAACAGGTGCAGTCCGAAGGGCAGAGTCGGACATGGGTTGGCTCTTTGTGACCCAGAGGCCTCGGCGCCGACTGCTCTGAAACCCGCTTCCAGCTGCTGGGAAAGCGGAGGCTGGACTCGGCCAGAGAGACGAGCCAGAGCCTTTCTCCAGGGGGCAAGGGCTACTCGCCGGCCCGAGTTTCTGTTCCACCAGCACCTTCCCCATCACACAGGACATGTCCTGCCACTGTCCTCCTCCCGAGGATGCCTATGTCACCTGTCCCCGGGCGGCTTCCTTTTCTGCACTGCCAGCCTACCACACCCTCCGGGGCCACACTGACCCTTGTCACGGACTGGCTGTCCTGGTTAGGAGTCCCAAGCTCTCTCGGGACGCCGGTGTCCTGCTGTGACGTCACATCTGGAGTTCGGATTAGGAAGGGCAAGAAGGAAGCCTCTGGCCAGAGACCACCAGTAGGGAGAGAAGCTGTGGTTCTGATCACAGTCACGCCCACAGCCGCGCATGTCTCTCCAGGTGGCGGGAAGGTCACCGAGACGCCCCAGTGCTCCCTGGGGCTGTGTCCTGCACTCTGTGACCTGCAGTAGCTGCTACATCTGCCACTCAAAGCTCTTTCTTGTCCTGCCCTTGGGCTCAGTCGTGCCCGGCGCCTCAGACCCAGCGGGTGGCGACCCACGTGCCGGACATGCTGGCCACACACCAGCAACCTTAAAACTCGTGAGTCCTCGTCTGCCATGCTGAGGTCGCCAATCTAACTTACAGAACACATGTGCACGATGACGTGTCTTCTTTTAGCGTAATTAAAAATTGAAATTAGCTGCCAACATTCAAAACCCAGGAGATTGTGCGTGTCAAATACCCCCATTTCTAGCTTCCCTTGAATGTCCAAGTTTCCTGACAACACTGGGCCAACACTGCACAGAAATAATCTGCTCGGGCACACCCCGGGGGAGTAGCAGTTAGATCTGCTGCCTCCGAAGGAGTGCAGTCCATGGGCACCCCAAGGACCTGGGTTCACGTCCCAGGTCCAGGGGGAACAACTAAATACAAATTTAAAAAAAATAATGAAATGCTTCCTCCTCCTCTCTCTCCCTATCTGCATCTATCCTTTAACAATGAAAAAGAAGAATCAGTTCATCCAAAGTGGAAGACACCTGATAGAGACAGGGCCTCTGGCCAGTTGGCCATCTGTCTTGCCACTCCCTTACCTGCGTCGGCCCCTCACGTGTTGGCCAGACCCGCACGACGCACCTTGCCACTTGAGATAGAAACTTGACCACCGAGACGGAGCCAGCTCTAGTTCCGGCCGGTGCATTAACGGTCAGCGCTGCCTTCCCAGCAGGCCGCGGGCCCCACCCCTCTGAGGACCCAATGTCTGCGCCCTCTGGTCATGAGGACGATCAGAAAGAGGTGGCTGGCACAGCGTCCACGAGACGAACCTCCCTCAGGAAGGGAGCGAGCGCAGGGGCGGAGCTGAGTGTCAGAGGCACTGTGCTTGGAAATCAGGCTCCCGACACAAAAACACACTAAAACCCACTTCTGACACTGCTGTTGGGGAGAAGGTGAGCTTGCGTCATCAATGCACTGTGCCTTCCATATGGTTTGACCCATAAAAGGCAAGAGAAGCGACTAAAGGTTCCCAGGTGCCAGCAGCAGCACCTGTGAACACAGCTGTCACATTTCCAGGGGTCCCGGCTGACCCCAGGCATTCTTCTGTCTCTAACACCAGCCCTCCCCAAAGATCCCACAGGCCATCACAATGGACGGGGCATCGACACAGCCCTCTTGAACAGCTCAGGCCTGAGAGTTTGGAGCTGCCGTCCTCTTCCTGTCAAGTGGCCAGGACGGCTGGGAAAACCAGTGCAGAGGCAGCCCTGGCCTGGAGCCGAGTCTGTGTGTGAATGCTTAGTGGGAGGGGGATGAGCTGAGCCACCCCCCTGGTGGGGCTTAGATCTGGGGACCCTGCACACGGGACATCACAGTGGAGGTGTCCACGCCTGGGTGAGTCAGAGGGCGTGGGACACCGAGGTGCTCCACAGCAGGGCCCTGGGGCTCTTGAAGCCTGTGGGCCTCTTCCCGGGGGCATCTCCGAAGGAGGGGGCCGCGCAGTGGTCTTCACTCTGGCGTCACTCAGACTGCCAGCAACAAGCTGATCTTGGCTGAAAGGACTGAATGTTAGTCCCAGAGACAAATTCCTTCCACTCCATAAGATGCATGACGTGACCTCGCGGAATCAAAATACTCCATCCGCGATGGGATAGAATTAGTCATACAGCGTTAACTACAGAAGGGACAGTGTGTCCCGACACTTCTCCTCCGGCTTCCTTCAGAGGACAGCGGGGCTCCGCGAGGAATTACCTTTCTCAGTCTCCATCCCTCTCCTCGCACATCAAAGTACCTGCCTTTCTGCTCTGTACTTGTACCTTTATCGACTCCTGGGATTCGTTTCCAGGATTTGAAACCTCCAACAGTTCTGAGAAAGCGGAGAGGGAGTCACAACAAAGAGCCCGCCTCCCCGGGACCCACTATATTTTTGGTATCTTCTTGACGGATTTGAGGGGAAAGCACGCGAGTCCGTGAGAGGTTCTGCTCTCAGCCGTCCCCAGAGCCCGCGGCTCGAGCTAGAATGCCAGCGCTTTCAGCCACGCTCTCGGGACCGGGCTGCTTCATTCCTAGCAAATGCCTGTGTCCGTTTGTCTGTTTAACCTTCAGAACAAGGAATGGCCTTCACACCTGGGAGAAGGGCTGTGCCCCAAGACTGGAAACAAAAATGCTGACGAGAAAGCAGAGAACAGCGAACCTTTACATACTGTTGGTGGGAGAGTAACTTAGTGTAATCACAATGGAAAAGAGGATGGAGAGGCCTCCAGAAACTAGAGAATGTAAATTCCATGTGATTTTATCTTTATCCCACTTCTAGGTATTTATGCCTCCAAACCACAAAAAACATGAATTCAAAGAGACATCTGCACCCCCATGTGTACAGGAGCACTATGAGAGGTTACAAGAAGGGATGGGAGAGGGGTGGCACCTCGGGACTACAGATAGGGACTTTTTCGCCAGGGCGGGCAGAGCAAATCTGCGTGTGCGTGTCCACACGCCCGACTGCTACCCAGTAAAGGTCACAGCACGGCCCCTGCGCCAGTCACCCTTACTAACTCCACTCCTTCCCGTGCAGACACGCTGCCCCTGGAGAGTGCCTTCGCACACCCCCCAAGTGGCTCAGGAGACCATCCTGGCCCCGCCACCCAGCTATCCCCAGTCCACGACCCCGGGCTAGACACGTGCCGCACTGACCATACCTGACTTCCAGTTTCTTCCTTGACTCCTCTGTCCTGAATGCTCATCTCTGAACTGGTTTTTCCATCCGATTCCCGTTAATCCTTGGAGAATCAGCTTAAATCTCACTGAAGATGTCACTTGTCAGTAAATTGTGAATTTCTTTGTGGTATTTCCCTACTGTTTTATATACATATGTACATATACACACACATATATACGCATAATACATACACATATGTATGCATATATTATACATATGTGCATATATATTCAATGTACATATATACATACAGATACACATATATATACAACCGGGAAATTTGTCATGCAGTTATTTTTTATTTCCCAATTAGATCATGAACAAAATAAAACCTCAGGCGTGCCTGGGGGCCTAGCAGTCTTGTACACCCAGGGAGTGGTCCCACGTACATCCAAGGTCTCAGGTTCAAGACTCAAGGCCGGGGGAAACCACCAATGTGAATAATTGAATGAAATAAAGTGCTTCTTCCTCCTCTCTCTTCCTGCCTGTACCCTTCCTTTAAAATAAACTAAAACCTAATAGCCAATATCTATTCACATTTCACACGCCCAGACAAAGAGCCAAGTGCTATGCACAGATTCTTCAGGTAACCCTCCCCTCCTGCCTCTGCGGTGAGAACACTGTCATCCTAGCTTGCGGGTGAGGAAACGAGGGCTGCAGATGTTGCGTAATTCATGCACGTGGTCCTGCTAAGAAAAGGCAGCACCATCTTGAACGCAGAGTTTCTCGTTCCAACTCGGGCGCCCTCAATGGCTTGTGGCATGCCTACCTGCCATGCCTACCTGCCATGCCAGAGTCTCAGTGAATAGAAACGTTGCTTCAGCACCATGTTAGGTGACTCGTATGTGCAAATCTGGATAACAATATGCAGCATTATTTTCAGATTCTACTATAGTAGTTTGGCATTTGCAAAGCATTGCTTCTTCCAAAAACTTTAAATAATGATTTTTGCTAGCCTCAAAATAACTCTGTGCGAGGTAAGGGAAAAGTTCTCTTCACATCAGTACCTCCCAGCCCTGACTCGACAATGTGGCACTCCCAGAACACAGGTCCTCAGGTGCCCCTGCCACCCCAGAGGGCCTGACTGTCCTCAGGGCTGTGAACGTGCTGTTTTAAGATCTGATGAGCAAGAGGCCAAGGCCATGACTCAGGAAATGGAACCACTCAGGTCCAAATTGCTAAAAGGCGTCCATTTTAAGCAGATTATCTTCGAGCAGGATTTGGCTAATAGGATCAGAGAGCTGGCATCTTCTATAGAGATGGCCCCCAAAATTAAATAATAGAAACTTAGGAATTGTTTTTCTGGCTGCAAATCCCAGTGGTTCATGATGATGATGATGATGATGATGATGATGATGACGATGACGACGACATTGAAGATGATGAAGGAAAAGACAGAGAAACAGACATCATACATCGGATAAGAGCAACGGATCGCAACCTTCCTTGGCGCCCCTTTCACTTGGTGCACACACACACGCAGACACACAGACACGACTCACCCACCGGGCAGCGGAGAGGTCCCATCTCCCTAAAGGCCCAGATGCAGAGTCACAGGTACGTGCTGTGCAGGTCATAAGGCGTCAGAGCTTTGAGGTGCAGATGCGCGACTGACACAGCACAAGTACGCTCAAGTCCTGCTTTCCCTAAGTTCCAGCTCTCAAACCACTGACACGTGCTGAGGGCCTGGACACGCTCAGAGCTGGAGAAGCTGAGGGCATGTACCAGCCACCCTGGAATAGCTTAACATTCAGGGGCAACATGGCCAGCGACATACCTCCCTAGGGGTAGCCAGCAATAGGCTGAAAACGAGGATCACTCTTCCAAATCCAAAAAACAGGGAGGAGGGTGAGTAACGGTCAGCTCGGCCTGAAACAAGCCCTTTATTACATGAGCCACACCCTGCTGAGTGTTGACATCCACCTCGCCTCACCTGACTTCCCCAGGGTCACGCTCCACCCCACTGGGACAGCCAACAATATCCCCAGATATTCTCAGCTGGCCTCTACTGACCACCCCAAGCCCATGGGCCGCTGGCAAGGGCTGAGAACCCAGGGCTGACCGCTGTCGCGCCAGGCCTGGGGGCGGTGGGGTGAAGGACACCTAGGCTGAGTGAGCTGTGGGCTGTGGGCAGGGCCACAGAGGTGCCTGCAGGTGGCGATGCGTGCTCTAGGGGTGGAGGCCAGGGCGACAAACGGCTCCTACCGGACTCTCGGGAATGACTTCTTCCAACTCTGTGAGCTCACGTTCAGATGCCATTTTTAAATCCACATCAACTCACTGCCAACCACCCCTATTACACCAGATCAGGATCAGTGGAAGAGATGATAATTAAGAGTTTTAATCACTTTTAAGCAGTCTTTCCTTGATGACCAGAAACAGAAACCAGAGAACCTTCAAGAGCCATGATGCCAAACAAGAGCAATGCAGACGCCATAGAGCAATCTTCCGCTTGGCAATCATCTAATTAAAGGCCCCCAGAAGAGTCGAGATAAAAATGTCAGATAAGTTTGTTCTGGCCTTCGATACTTTACTGCCTCATCTGATCAGGTTCCAACAAGTGTGGGAAGAAAGACCAAGGCAGGGGGCTGGGGTGAGACGAGAGGGACTTGCTGTCAAGGGCCTGGACGTGACAGGAGGACATGGGAAGGCAATTCTATCCGTGCTCAACAACAGAGCTTCCCTAGGGCTCCCCGTTTCCAGACAGTGCCAGGTCTCTCCGGAAGGAGACGAGGCTCCGCGGAGCTTCTGAAATGCTCTCTCCTCACTCAGCACCCACTTCATGAAGAGGGTGTGGGCATGCAGCCAGAGACTCGCATGCAGGGTATTTTAACCAGCGCTCCTAGGAGATGCTCCACGGGTCTATTTTCAGGATGCGAGTGAGCGGAATTCTGCATCTGCATCCCACACTCTGCTCTTTACAAGGAGCGGTGGGCGAAGCTTCTGCTAGGCCACAACATTTGTAAAAAGTTATTCTTCCTCTGAACAGCGGTCTGCAGCTAGTGCCCATCATCTCAGTGCTCTGGCTGCTAGAAAAACCCTCCAGCAACAGGCACTTAGGTGTCTACTCTTGCCATAGTTGGATGCTATTTCTTCACAAGTCTTCCCCTTTCCACCCCTTCATCCACCCTGGGGTGCTGCCCATGCATATTTTTGCAAACCACCTCAAATGTGTTTTGCAGTAGGGCAGAATATCACTGAATAAGGAACGGGTCAAAGCC
The DNA here is from genome assembly GCA_004363575.1 of Solenodon paradoxus. Taxonomy (NCBI): domain Eukaryota; kingdom Metazoa; phylum Chordata; class Mammalia; order Eulipotyphla; family Solenodontidae; genus Solenodon; species Solenodon paradoxus. The sequence goes on along the minus strand of RJWH01006010.1, from coordinate 12,867 downwards.
ACCCCTTCTATGTAAATTCCCTCTCTCTCATGGAGCCAGGCAGGTATCTACCTGGGAGGGACACAGTGGGCCCATCACACAGAGCCACCATGAGAAAGGAACACAGGGAAGAGCTGCAACATAGGCTGAGTTGGAGAGCTCCTGTGAGGCCATTCATCTCTGAGACCAGGGATAAGCTCCCAGATGTCTCAACTTGCATGAGGAAGATGGCTTTGGGATAGAGCATGGAGCTTACAGGAGAAAACACATGCTGTAGTCACAGGTAGGCTTGGCGGGGTGTGTATGCTTTCTATCGCTCTCAGTGGGGTAGTCAGAAGCCCTGAGTGGAAGTCCCTGGGCTCAGCCTAGGCTGACCATCTGTACCATTATAAACTGGAGAGTGCCCTTTATTTCCTATTTTCTGACTGCCCCGTCATTTTAATATAAATGTCATTTCTGTTCCATTTTTAAGATATGAGGGTCATCTTCAATGCATATCAAAAGGGGCAGCTGAGTTGCCCCAGGCCAGTCTGTAGAGGGACCCCGAAAGGAGTCACCCCTTTAGCCCCAGGTTAAAGATGATCCTTACCGGCACTGACTGCAGCTGGCCACGGCCGCTACTGCTGTTCCCGCCCCTGCGAGGAAACAGGAGACACAGGAAGAGGATGCCCCCCACCCCATGTGCCTGTTTCTTCAAAGGCAGCAGAGCACTTCAGTGCAGCTGAGACACAGGTAACTACTATGGGGGTTATTTGGAATTTCTGGCACTGGGATGGTTAAAGTGGCATGTGTTTCAGGTAGGACATTCAAAGCAAAGCTTATAGAGGTGCCAAATTTAGTTCTTACCTAAGGCTCCAAAATTCCTTGCATAGGCCCTGACCATTTGTAGGAAATCCCACTGGCCCACACATAGTTATCCTAGGTCACCAATTAGCATTACACAGCACTCACTGGCTGCTGGCCTGGCCGTTCTGGCCCTGCTTGAATAACTTCTACTCCTCTCCCCTTAGTCACCAGCACATAACCCCATCCTGATTTTGCCATCCCAATGTCCCAGGTCTGTCTCAAGGGAATGTGGTCAGCCTAGTTCGGATGCAGGTAAGGACTAGCAGTCGGCGGATACATACTGGCAACACGCTGAAGTCTTCCATCACAGCCAGTAACCAGACACAGCCTTGAGCACCTAACTCTTCAACATTACTGAGTCTGCTCCCAGCCCCTCCTCGGAGACTCCAACCCAGTACCATGGGCCCCAGAAACACTCTGGTGCAGGCATCTGTTCAAATCAGGCAGGTTCCATGTAGGTTTCCATTTTTTAAGAACTTTTAAATTGAACTATGGTTCACATACTATAAAGTTAAGCCCTTTCAAGAGTACAAAGCAGTGAATTTTTAGTATATCCAAAATGCTGTACAACTCTTAACCTTATGGCATGTCTGAACGTTTTCATCATCCTTCCACCAATAAAACACAATAAACAGAATAAACACAACCTCAAAGCCCTAATCCACACCCATCAGCAGGCGCTTCCCATGACTCTCTTTTCAGCCCTGACCACCACTCATCTCCTTTGTAGCAATACAGATTTTTTTCACCCATGGAAAAGTATAAAAGTGGAATGATGAAAGACATAGCTTCATGTGTCTGGCTTCCTTCACTGAGCACAATGTTTGCAAGATCCAGTCACATTGTATGAATCAGTAGCTCATTCTTTTTCAAACATATCCCATTGAACAGACAGACTTCATCGTTTGACTCATTCTTCGGTAGATGGACTTTTGCATTGTTTCCACTCTAGTTATCATGAATAACTAGATATGAATGTACACATTTTTGTGTAAACATGCTTTCAGCTTTCTTGAGTAGACACCTAGGAGTGGGATTGGTGGGTCACATGATAATTCTGTTTCATGTTTTGAAGAAATCTCAAACTTTTCCAATGTGCTGGCCCCATTTGACCTTCCCCCCACATCCTTGTCATCCTTGATGCTGCCGGTTTTCTGATTACATACATCCTAGTGCGAGGGGCTATCTCAACAGGGTCTGGCATTTTAATGGATGAGGATGTTGAGCCTCTTTTCAGACTCCTATTTGCCACGTGTCTATCTTCTTTGGGAAAAATATTGATTTAAATTATCTGCCTACTTTTCAATTGGGTTATTTGTCTCTTAGTGGGTTGTAAACATTCTTTATGTAGCCTGGACAGAACTCCCTGTCTGCAAATATTTGCTCCCACTTCGTAGGTGTCTTTCACTTTCTTGACATTATCCTTTGAAGTCCAAAAGCTTTCCATTTTGGAAATGTTCCATGTAGTTATTTTCTCTTTCATGGCTCATGCTTCTGGTGTCATCTCTAAGAAACCATTACCTAATCCAAAGTTCAGAGAACTGCACCTGTGTTATTTTCTAAGAATTTAACAGTTTTAGTTCTTACAAGTAGCTTCCAGATCCATTTTGAGATAATTTTTGTATTTGTTTGTGGTAGGGGTCAACTTGATTCTTCCGCATGGAAATGTCTGCATGTACTAGGGTCATTTGTTGGAAAGACAATTCTATCTCCATTGAATTGTCTTGGCACCCTTGTGGAAAACCAACTGAACATAAATGTAAGAATTTATTCTGGACATTCAATTCTAGTCCACTGATTAATCTGTCTGTCTTTGTGCTGATTATCACACTGTCCAGATGACAGTTGCTTGTATAACAAGTTTTGATATTGAGGATTTTAGGTCCTCTCACTTTGTTCATCATTGCAAAGATTTTCCAGAAGCTCTAAGTCCCTTGTACTTCCAACTAAACTTTAGAATCAGCATGCCAATTCCTTCAACACAGGCAGCCTGGATTTCCCATCAAGACTGCGTTGAGTCTGCAGATCACTCTGGGAGTATGGCCATTTTAACAGCATGAAGTCTTCCAAGCCACAAACATGTACCGGTTGTTAAATAAAGATGTTTGATAAAAGTCAAGTTAAAAAGTTTAAATATGCATGCACTGATATAATAGTGCTCCATGAGAAGGTGTGAGCTTCCCATGATCAGACATAGTCTAGGAGAAGGCTAAGAGATCTGGCCAACTTGTGGTATGAAAAGGATTTCCTCTCTATGAAGGACACGGCTCCTTTCAAAGTGAGCATCTAAGAGCTGCCCTGTTTCTCCTCCACTCCTCCAGCTATAAGACACTCAGGATCGTACAGGAGAACTGAACTGCCATGGCATCCCAAAGCGCAGACATGAGTTCAGCCAGGGATGGGAATGGCAGACCTAGTTCTAGACATTTCCACCAGCAACCTGTCTCTGCCCTCAAGAAGCAGTGACTGTCTTGATAGTGTTCATGTACCCCAACCTTGTCTCTGCTGATTGAGGGTGCCAGGAGTCACAAAGAAGGCAGTCCTTAGCCCGATCAGTATCCCTGTCTGCTGCCAAACTAGGATCCTTAATCCTTAGATCATTTTCTCCTAACAAAGAAAAGCAGCAGACAAACAGGTGCGCCACTTCACTCCTAACCTCATGGTGAAGTGGAAAAACAGTTGTTACAGAACCAAGAGTCAACAGAAAACCTGAGAGGCTATGTAAACACTGAACACTGAAACCCAGAGAAAGAGACTCTTGTGAATCAAGACACCCAGATTTTTAGAAACCAACGAGTAATGAAGACAAGGATGGTGAACCAAGCGAATCGGTCTTCCAGAACATCCAGGATGTTGCAAAACACAAAACCAGAAAGCAGTCTCCCCCAGCACAGAGGCGTTTGGCACACAAGTCCAAACCAGACATCCCATGAGTTCCAAACATGGCAAATCCGTCAAAGGCAGCAGGTCACCGGGAGAATCCTTCCTTCTCCCCAGGCGCACCTCGGGTGCAGAAGGGACAAGAGAGACACAAGCGCCAAGCTGCTGACCCTTCTTGGCCGAGGGGTCCAGTGGCAGCCACTCCTTGTCTTGTGAAGCAGGCGATGCAAGAGCCCACACAGAATGTTCTGGATCAACCTGACAACTAGATGAAGATGAGCTGGAAGGCCTAGTGGCAGCCACTGCTGAACATCAAAACACAGCTGTGCCCTCCGGGTCGGCTGCGGAGCCAGCGGTGCCTTCGAATGGAACAGCGTGCCCCGGGCTGCAGGGCTCCGACGGCAAAGCCCAAACTGCAGCCGTGTGGGCTCGCTGTCTACCAGGCACGCGTGGGCACTGCTGGGTTTTATTTCCTTTGATCCACATGGCTCCCCATGCAGGTACCACACTGGCCTCATTTAGTGGGGTGAAAACAGTGGCTTTTCCAGTGCTACAGTCACCAGGGCGCAGAGCTGCGGCTGGAGCGCAGGAGGTGGTCTCTAACAGCCACAGAACAAAGCCCCTCCGCCACTCCTGCCAGAGGAGCATGCAACCGTCTCCAAGCAGGCAGTCACTACTGCCGTAGCCAGTGCACCATATGGGAACACACACTCTCTCCACGAGGAAAAGGCAGGCCTCGTGAGCATCTTTAAGGAACAGAGAGACACGAGAATGTGGGAACCAACTGCTCTGCTATATTTGGATTTTTGTCGCACTGAGATTTCAGCCAATGACTATTTTTAAAGTGCAAGTCTGCACGGTAATCCAGGGATGTCTCATCGGGGCGGGGAGACCGGTCAGAGGGTTGGGCAAACCCTTTTCCATCCAGAGCGGGCTCTGCGGCTGCAGGGCCACACGCTCATAAGAAGAGAGACAAGAGTATCTCCCAACCTTTCTGGCTTCCCGACAGGCTTCTGTCTGTGGCGGCCCTGACTTGACTCCGGCTCCGGCTTATCTGCCCTGTGTCTCAGCATCTGTGCACACTGATCAGATGCCCTGGGCTTCATCCATCATAAGCAGCCTCACCTCTTAGCATCCACCTCCATCCCCGGTGCAGGCCCTGGCGTCCAGCTCTGCACCAGAGTTCTGCTGATCGTACACCTTCCTCCTCTTCCAGATCACCTAATGCTAAAGCCGAAGGCTCCAAGTGCAGGATGATGATCCCGAGAATGTCTGCAGGTGCCTTGGACAACAGGAGGATGGTGACCCAGAAAATGGGCAAATAACCACTCATGTGGGCAAGAAAAGGGCTGTACACTTTCCATCAAGGCAGACTCCAAACTCGACCAGAGACTCAGCAAAGACTGCAGTACTCCCGGGGGATATGGCTACCAAATGTGCTCCTGTGGCCGAAAACAGCCACACACTGACAAGCATTATTGAGACAGGTTCTGGGGAAAACACACTGTCATCCCTCCGTGCACATGCAAGGCACACTTGCATCTAGAAGAGTGTGGGCATCACTGCCTTCTACAGGGCAAAACAGCTGTGGAAAAGCTAGGGAAGGCTGAGGGGAGGGAACGCACCTAGATGCATTGCGTCGATACGTAGAGAATGTGAGAGGCCAACTTAAAGGTCTATGCGACTCAGCCTTGAATACAGTGGTGAATGTGAACCAGTTAAAGTTGCGAGAAGGACGGACTCAAGTGAATGATGGTCTCACCATCACTCAACACGTGTCGATCTGGGCAAGCAGAAGGGATGGGTGGCAGCTATCACAGCAGTGGGTTGCCCCAGCTGTGAAATGGCATGTCCTTTAATTCCTCCAAATGGCATTTATTATTCCCATTTTGCAGATGAGGAAAGTGAGACCCAGCAAGAGTAAGCAATGCATGCAAAGACAGGGTGATAGAGTCGGGATATAAACCTGTATTTCAGAGCTCCACGGGTTTTCCACTGCATCCTTGCTCACTGGGATCCGTTCCACCAGGCACTGCGCTTTCCACATAAATTATCTCTGGACACGCACTGGTACCACCAGAAAGGCCAGTGGAGAGCCGCCATGTTTCCCGCGGAGAAACCAGGCTTCTGATGATCTTGGCCTCCAGGCCAGTCAAGGTGTCTGAAGGCCCAACCAGACCCATGAAGTAACACTGCCATGACCTTGGCTGCTTCTGCTAAGACAAGTTGGCTTTCCTTGTCAATCACCCCAAACAGCCATCAGTGTCTCCATCAATGGGTCTGGTGACATCTTAAAAGTCTAGACTTTCTCTGCCTAATGCCACACTGGTCCTCATGGATCCCTTCACACACCACCTAGTTTTACTCTGTGTGACTCAGTTCCCCGTGTTCTAAAGACATGGGACCTATGAAAGGCTCCTGAAGGCTTCCTCTTAAATAACTTTGGGAAACGAGGTCTATCCTACCGGCCACCATTGTATTCTGCAGAAATCCTGCCCCTTCTCTGTGAAACCTTTAGGCTCCTTCATTACCACCACTTTCCTCATGTCTAGTGAATATCTCAACTCTGAAGGGGCTTTGCTGGAATCTTCCAAGTCTGGGAATAACCGACATCTATATATGCCACCACCTAGCAGCCGGACGGGGCAGCAGAAAACGGTGATGATGGGGTGGGGTCACTTACTGACGTGAGCAGGTCCCCTCCATCTCCGACAGCAACTACACACTCTGCACCTTGGTCTCTGAAACACCCCGCTTTCCTTCAACGAAGATTTTCACCCTGAACAGCTAACCCTTTAGAGAGCGGGTGATAATGGGAAGAGCTCTGTCCTTAGAGAAGAGCAGCAGACCCAAGGTTGACCTGGCACAACTGGTGTGTCCAGAGGGGCCTCCCCTCCCTGAAGGGGCTTCCCACCAGGCAGGCAGGAGAGACAGTCATTCCCAAACTTCTTTAAAGAGGAACCCGTTTTCCAAGAGCTCCTCACAGGACTGGTCTCTTCAGAACACAGGCCACTGGTGGCATCTTTGGCTGTGACAATAACCTCTGACTTTAAGAAAGAAAATCCAAATCCAGCAGGCAGTAGGGAAGTGATCAAAGAATGTTTCAGTCATGCAAAAATTTTTCCCACCACGTCTTCTAATTATTCCAGGTATTTCTCTCCTCCATTCCCACTCCCTGCATAACGGGTAAGTCGAGAGGGACTGAAATGACTTGGGTGAAATGCGCTATTAATAGCTCACTCAGATCAGATGTCTTCGTCGCCAAGTGCTTTGCAGATCAGAGATGGAGACGCGTCCGTGCTGGGCTCTGCCCCGCCAGGGGCCGGGAAGGCGAGTGCCGGGGCCGTCGCTCCCAGGCCACACGAAAAGCGAGAGCTGGTGGCCGGTGGCAGCCCCGCAGAGACAGCAGCTCGCCAGGCACAGCACAGTGGCTCCGGGTGGAAATGAGGGATGAATGAGACACCCTGCCTGATTCTGGGACTCAAGGCGCTGGGAGCACCTCAGTGATGTGGAAGACGCTGGGGCTTCAGCACAGAGGCTTACGGGAACGCGCATGAGCACGGGCACAGGGCCAAGCACGCAGACACGCAGCCGGACTCCTGTGTGTCGTGCACACTCAGACGCACGCAGCCTTCGCAGACACGTGTGCGCTCTCGCTGTCACACCAGATGAACTGCGGTATATTCACACATCCATACAGCAAGACACAACCACCGTGAGAAAACTGACGCCAGCTACACGCTGCCGTGTGCACGAATCTTACAAATAAGCAAGAGCGAAAGGGACGAGACACAAGAACAGAGTGTAGGGTTCCATCCACACAAAGTTGGACGCCAATGTAAAGTGCTCGGGGTCTGACAGGCCCCCGCCCAGAGGGACGGGCAGTGAGTAAGAACGTCTGCAGACAGCGCCCTGGCCACAAGCTTGCACCACGCTGAGAATATGCGCAGAGTTGTTCACGCAGATCTGTGCACTTGATTCTTTCTTCAACCAACCGTTTGCACTGATACCAAACAGGGTGACAAACCAGTAAACGGATTCACGACTGGTTTCGGGGGTGATGAGGGGAAACAGTGGAGGAAGGGACACTGGGACTCTGGTGGTGGGTGTGGTGTGAAACAGACTGAGATGCAAATTCAACATCCTAAATGGAATGTAGCATTGTGAGCTAGAGAAATTATAAATATTACTAAAAAGGTATTGTTAACTTAAAAAAAAAAAAAAAAGAGGGTTTCAAACTAATATGGCCACAGGTGCCAGGTGAGCTCTATAAATGAGTGGGAGGAGTTAGGTAAGGTATGTAAATGATGGGCGGGATCATATGACTATGTAAATGAGTGGGAGGTGGCATGGGAGTATGTAAATGAGTGGGAGGAGTCTGTTGGACTGTAGAAACGAGTGGGAGGAGTCAGGTAGAAGACATTAGGGCCTGATGGGGACTCCAGGAAAAGCAGAAAGCATGCTCTGTCTAGACAGCCTGCGGCTGTAGGGTCTATTTAACACGGGCACGGGGAACTGCAGTGATGCCAGAGCCTTCAGGATCCAAGAGAAATTGGAGATGCAGAATTTTTATGAGAACTTTCCTAAGTTTGAGTCGTGAACAATTAATGCAAAAAATTAACAGCATTATCCGCACTAGCCCACCAACACACCTCTGTGGGCAGCACGTGGCCGCAAGGACTGAGGGCTGGCACCTCGGTCCTCCAAGGGCTCTTCGGCAGATGAGAAGAGCAGACATGAAATGACTGACTTAAGGATTCAGCGTGTAAGCACTGGAGCGGGAAGTGGGTCCAGATTTGTCTGTCGGGCCACGGGACAGCCAATGTCACCTGAGGCACGTGTGCCCCTCCTCTCAGAGTCTCTCTGGTTTGGTCTGGGAAGAAAGCACCAGAGAAAGCTCTGACTTTCCAAGACATTGTGTACTCCTTTGTCATTGGAGCCAAACGCACCAAAACCCAAACGCGTGACGGGAAAGAAGGCGTCCTCTTCCAGATGAATGCACAGAGGGGCCGGCCATCCTGCCCTTTCTCACCTCCACCTCACTGTTCTCTGGTTTGTCTGCCCACAACCAGACTCCGATTCTCGTAAACTGTGAACAACCTCATCCCTCTGCCAGGTGTCCAGGACCCAGGTCCTCCCTGAGTCTGGTGGCCTGCTCCCCGTCTCCTCCTTCCTCTCACACCACCCTTTTCTCCTCCATCAGATATGCCAGCCTCTGCCAACAGGTCCTCAGGCTCCATCTCCCTCCCCTTCTCTCCCCGAAGCCAGGGTCAGTCCAGGGGTCTGCACTTTCTCCTCGAGAAGCCAGGATCAGTCCAGGGGTCTGCACTTTCTCCTCCAGACGGCTCCGTGCTCAAGCTCCAACCCCACCTCGACATGAAGGTCCTGGAGAAAAGTAGTTCTTCCCCCAAGTGTTTTAGTATTTTTCATGTAGTAAACAGAAAGGTTGAGAAGAATGAAACTATCCCTTTTTTATTGCAAATGATAGTATGTTGAAAATACTCACATAGTGCTGACAGATTTTATTCCTGAAAGTAATTTAATAAATGTATCGAATAAGGAGAATTTTATTTTAAAAGACACACATTACATTTTTGTCTACTTATGGTCCAGTAATAGACTGGCAATTCTAAGAGCGAAAATGAGCGAAATGTATTTCTACAGCATGGCTGGAATTTATAAATACACAGACACACACACACACACACACACACACACACCACACACACCACACACACCACACACACCACACACACCACACACACACAACTGCTCTATGACGTGTCTCAGAACTATTCAGCCAGCTGTCCCGCTGGATCACTCACAGACGGAACTCAGGGCGTCAGTGTCAGTTGGCGTCACCACCGAGTGGTGGCAGGTGGCTGTCACCGAGGTCTGCCCTGCCAACTCACGTTGGGAGTGTCACCATCACACAAACACTGCCCCCCTTACGCCGCCCAAGAAGGAAAAGCCCCCACCTTTCTGACGAACTCTTCTCGCCCCTCCTGGCCCCTGGGCCTGGCCTCGGCCTCCAGCTCTGTCTCCGCACGGGCTGGGCTCCAGATTCGCAAGTGCAGCAGAGAGACCGATAAAACCTGCTTCTGCCACAAGCCTGCCCTCACCCTGACGCCCCAGAACACGGCTCAGTACTCCCACGGACGCCGTCCCCTCTGTCTGGTGGCCCCCAGACTCGTTGCTCGTCATTCCTGCTCCTCGGTAAGCACCCGCCAGCACAGAGCCGGCCTCCTGCTTCGCTGTTACAATCCAGAGACGACGCGGAGAGCTCGCGTGAAGGAGCATTTGCTGTCCTCGGACAGTTTCGGCACCACTGGAAGTGAGATTCTCGTTAATCTTTCTGGCCAGATTGCCTCCTCCACCCGGGCGGCGAGGCTAAGTGTCTGGATCGGGCCATGGTCCCTGCTGAGCTCCCAGGAGAAGCCAGAACGGAAGAGCCAGCCTGGCAGCAGGCCCACGAGGCTGTCGCTGAAAACTCCACGTGGGAGCAGGCCCCCCACCGTGCTCGATCAAGCGTAAGTGCGATTCCGCGGCCCCGTCTGCCTGGCCCAATGCCCCGGGGAAGAGCGAGGAGGGCAGAAGGGCCCTTGCGGACTTTGACATTCCTTCTCGGGTGTGGTGGAGGCAGGCTAGGAACTCGCCTCATCGCTCGAGTTTACTGATCGCTGCTGAAACGCGGGCTCTCACCTAGGTTCCTCCATTTAACACAGACCCGAGGAGGCAGGCCCTCTCATCCAGCCCCTTCCCAGCAGTCAGCGAAGACCCCAGTGTCCACTGACACGCCCACCTGGGTCATGGGAGAGAATGGAGCCACCGCTCTTTGCAAAAGTTCTTGCTCAGCCAGCGGATTCCCACCCTGCCATCGTCCATCGTCCACAGACCACAAGACAGGGGGCTCCTGGACGGACTGGGACTGGGACAGCCCATGGCAGGGACATGGCAGTTTTGCTCTAAGGAAAGCCTGTGAACACAGGCCACTTGTGGACCTTCACATTTGCCGCCTTGTTATCCCAAGTGCCGCGCAAAACCAGCCCCCTTACCACCCGACGCCTCCCGTGACGCTTTCCTCGCACTTCCCATGCGTTACAGCAGCCTGACTCCAAACTAAGAAGTTCCCATTGGGAGAAACCGAGAGCAACAGAGAAATCACAGGACGCTCAGGGCAAGGGGTGAGAATGAGGATCTTTTGTTATATTTTTGTTACTCCTCCCAAAGTGTCTCCATATCCAAACAACCACATCAAAATACCTGATTTATGACCTTATTTGTGTCTCCAGCTCCCAGGACAGTGTCTAGAACTTAGTATATGTTCAAACAATGTTTGGTGAATAAATAATATTTGTAAAGTACCACCAACAATTGTATTGAAATACACGGCAACTTCTTCACATACGTGAGATCAAGGAAACAAAACCCTCCAGGATCTGTCAAAGTATGTGTCTCACACTGGGTCGTGTTTAGATCACCTGGAGGGTAGTTAAAACACAGATTGTTGAGTTTCACCCCAGAGTTTGATTCAGTGGTTCTGGGGAAGGGTGGGGGGAATCAAGAATCTGCATTTTTAACGAATTTCCAGATGATGTTGGTGCCACTGCTCTGGGGACCACACTTTGACAATCGCCGTCTGATACGGGCAATGCTTTCCCGACCTTCCACCATCACCAGCTGGAACTCCAGGGCAGCTGGCAGCCAAGTCACTGACGTCCTCTTCCGCCGGCGACGGACTCGAGGCCAGCACAGCACTGCCCGCGGCGAGCCCTCAGTGAGGGTCCGTGGATGAAAATGCTGCAGATAAACTGTCTGCTTGGCGATACTGTAACTGCGTTTTCCACCGACACACGGGGATGAAGAAGCACCCCAGAGCGCCTCGTGTCAACTGTGAACGGTGTGAGGCTGTCAGAATCGAGCAGCGGAAACGGAATTCCCTTGTGAATGGGTGTGAGGCATTGAGCAGCAGCAAAGCTACCTGGGAATTAAGCAGATTAGCCCGGACACAAGTCTGCATCCTTTTTAATGCCATTAAGAACTCAGATGCTCTTCAGGAAGACCTAGCATGTGCCGGTGACTTTTCAGATCCAGTGCAAGGGCAAGGACTTCATGGCGGCACTGACTTCCACAGGCAGCACTTCTTGCCAGGAGGCCAAGGGGGGGAGAGCAGCAGTGCCTCCTTTACTGAAATAACAAAGCATCATTCCAAAGACACAGAGGTTTGAGGTTTTTAAAATCTGTGCAAGTGTTGGAAAAAGTGTACTTGACAAGATACCTTCTCAGATCAACTGCAGAATCCCTCAGAGACACTAAACCAATTTCGGGAGCAATTACGGCACCTGAATCAGACAGGTCACTCTGGTCAGACATTCCTTATTAAATGGCCCAGACGAAATCAGCTTCTCCGGGGGAAATGAAAAGATCGCATCCTGCTTACAAGTTCAAGGGAAGTGAGAAGCATTGTCAGACACTGGCCATTGGACCAAATCCTGCCTCTAGATAGTTATGTGGCTTTATGTCATTGAATTACGTATCTGACCCTCAGTTCCACGTCTACAGAATGAAGAGATGGGACTTCTGGATCGCGTAGGTCTTTTTCAGATGGAAAAAACTACACGAGGTTCTATAAGGAAGTTAAGGGAAACAGAATGAAGAGGAGGAAAGAAAAGCATTGCTCTCAGCCAAGTCCTATTGCTGGAATCATTTTGAGTCCAAGATTCGAAGGCAAAAATATAAGTGAAGATCATACTGCAGTCGCAGTTGGTGACGGCACTGAGGACGGCCAGCACTTGCAGGGGCTGCCCCTTCCCAGAGGGCGAGCACACGGGCTCTGGCAGCTGCCTCAGGAAGGGTTCTGGGAGCCTGGCCCTGCAGTCTCTCCAGGACGAGGGAGGGGGCGGGCGCGCAGGGCTCACGGTCTCTGACTCCCTCCGCCTGCGCGTCTCAGGGACCACCACCCCCGCCTGCGAGTTTCAGGGACCACCGGCCCCGCCCGCGCATCTCAGGGACCACCACCCCCGCCTGCGCGTCTCAAGGACCACCGGCCCCGCCCGCGCGTCTCAGGGACCACCGGCCCCGCCTGCGAGTTTCAGGGACCACCACCCCCGCCCGCGCGTCTCAGGGACCACCGGCCCCGCCCGCGCGTCTCAGGGACCACCG